>QZLH01000250.1:30616-69818 GCA_003833135.1 Oehlia diaphana | reverse complement strand
AACTCATATTCATTTGTTGTATATTTTGATTTGTTTTATTTCTTTCAAAATTTTGAATAAAAGCTTCTAACAATTTTGCGTTCTAACATGAAGAATTTCTTCTTAATTTATTTTAAAGACAATAATTTAATACATTATTTCATTTAATTTATTTTTAACAATTTTGTATAATTTTACTAATGTTTAACAGTTTTTATTTAATGCTTAATGAAATAGATTAATAATATTTAATGATCTAATTTAACAATTTACTTTAATAATGCTTAAGATTTTCAGAAACCGAAATCTACAAAAAAATAAAAAGAAAGAAACGTACGTTTCTTCAAATTTCAAAAGAATCCGCTCTCATACACGTACTTGTGTTCTAAGAAACCGAATCTACAAAAAATAAGAAACGTTAGTACGTTTCTTCAAAGTAAATTTCAAAAGAACCCGCCCCTATATACGTACCCGCATTTCTTCAAAATAAATTTTAAAAGAACCCGCCCCTATACACGTACCCGTGTTCTTAGAAACCGAAATCTACAAAAAAATAAAAAGAAAGAAACATTAGACGTTTCTTCAAAGTAAATTTTGAAAGAATCCCGCATACACATACTTGTGTCTTGTGTTCTAAACCAAAATCTACAAAAAAATAAAAAGAAAGAAACGTTAGTACGTTTCTTCAAAGTAAATTTCGAAAGAACTCGCCCCTATATATGTACCCGTGTTCTTAGAAACCGAAATCTACAAAAAATAAAAAAGAAAGAAATGTTAGTACGTTTCTTCAAAATAAATTTCAAAAGAACTCGTCCCTATATATATACCTGTGTTATAAAAAACTGAAATCTACAAAAAATAAAAAGAAAGAAACGTTAGTACGTTTCTTCAAAGTAAATTTCAAAAAAACCCACCCTCTACACGTACCCGTGTTATAAAAAACCGAAATCTATAAAAAAATAAAAAGAAAGAAACGTTAGTACATTTCTTCAAAGTAAATTTCAAAATAATCCGCCCCTATACACGTACCCGTGTTTTTAGAAACTGAAATCTACAAAAATTAAAAAGAAAGAAACGTTAGTACATTTCTTCAAAGTAAATTTTAAAAGAATCCGCCTCCATATACTTACCCGCAGATTCCTGGAAGCCAAAACTTATTTATTTATTAAATAAAAAAAATACAATCTAAAAAAAAAGAGTACATTTTTAATGATTGGAATTGATAATCTAATCAAATCTATTCTGATCAATTACATAATTACGTACATCGTAAATAATTACGGTAAACGTAAATTATTTACGGGTACATTTGATTAATTACGAAGTTATAAATAATTACGTTAAACGTAATTATTTACGGTAAACGTAATTATTTACGAAATACGTAATTATTTACGTATTTCGAATTATGAATTACGTTTTTGGCCAATGATTTACCAGACTATGTATAATATATAAAATTAATCAAAATTTGAAAAGCTATAATTAAAACTAATACTGTAAGTAAAATAATTGGTAAATTATTTAAATAATGTTTATAATTAAATTGATTAAAATTATGAATTAAAATTTTAATTTTCCATTTTTTTAATTAAAAGAATTAATAAATCAGATTTTTAAAAATTAGATCAGTAATTAAGAAAAAATTTATTGTCAAAAAGGTTGATATTTTATATATAAATGATAATTTTTATGTATATATTATATAATATATTATATATATTACATAACATTATATTATATAATACTTACTTATAAGTTGTAATGATTATAAGTTCTTTTAGTTATATACAGTATGTCATACAGACTTTATTTTAAATTATTCAGTATTTGAAATTATTAGAACAAAGATATATATAATAAATTTATGGCATTTTTTATTAGTTTATTTTAAGATTTGATCCGCCTATGATCTACAGAATACTACTAGGGAAAATTGTCATTATAAAAATAAATTAAATAGGCGAAATTTTTGCAAATCAAAATCATAAAGCATTATGTTGTGATACCAAGTCACGTGATTGAAAAAAAATGCCAAAAAAATAGTGAAAAATTTTTTTTCACATAGTAGTCTTAATAAAACGCTTAAAATCTGACACCTACCATGATGTCTTAAATATTCAATATTTAGTAAGAATTAGATTACCCATGAAAATTATTCAAATTATTAATTTTTTGGCTAAAAATAAGTATAACTAAAGTATAAATAAAAAGATCTAAAACAACATAAATAGTTTATTTGCTATCTATATAAAACTTTTTAAAAGCCATTATTACCTATTATTCTGGTAAATATATGCTGTTATTTTTGTATTTTTTGTTATAACACTTTCAAAAAGCTAATAATAATTTGTAAACTAATGCTAAGAGTTTGTGTAATGCACTCAAATTGAAACCAGATAAAAATATATATACCCAAAACTTTCATCATTTGAAGTTAGTTTACTAGTTGCTTCTTATGAAAATAGAAAGAGATCATGGCAATATGTGAACTAAAAGTAAAAGAAATTATTAGAATTATATATAAATAATAGTTTTGAACATATAAAATATATAAAATATAATTTTAGTTATTTTTTATTTGTTAAAATAGTGTAATATGTAACTTGAAATTCTTACATACATATATATACATTCCTGTCAAATCTGGTGCTGCCTCATAGTAAAGTTATGAATAAGTAAATAAATTTCTCAATTTTTTTTTATTTTTTTTATTTTTGACATTTAAGGTTTCATTATGTGAATTTTGGTGTCATAGCATGATCACCTGCGATTTTTATAATACTTAAAATTTAACTAATTTTGGCATTTTTATAATAAGTTAATAATCGTTTCCCAAATTTATATAGTAACGTTCTGTAGTTCTTAGCCAGATTGGCTCTTAAATAATTTTGAAATAAGCAAATTAGTGAATTAAGTTTTCAAAATAGTCCAAAATTTTTTACATTTTTATATTACTTTAATTTTCAGATTACTGGAAACTATTTTATTGGTAATTCTTTTAACAGAGAATTTCAAATTCTGTTATTCTAATATTTTAAAGCCATATATTTCTTTTGTAATTTAAGCTTCATAGCAACTCATTTCCTAAAGTAGATCAGGATTTTGAATCAGAAACATGTTAAAAAAATAAATTAAAATAATTGTTTAAATAATTTAATTATTATTTAAAACTTTAAAATATATTTCAATATAAATTTTAAAGTTTTTGATTCTTATAAAAATTTTTATTATTATAGTAGACTCCATTTAAAATGGATTATCTTAGTCATAAGGCCCTATCTTCAACATTTGATGATTATAAAACCCATAAATTTTAACTATAATCTTAATATTTCTTTAAAAGTATACAATAATTTATTTTTATTAATAAGAGAACTGATAATAAGTATAAGTAAAATTTTTGGTAATTTATACATTTTAATATTTACTAAGATTATAATTTATGAAATATATGGTCAATTTTTTTAAAATATATATATTAAAAGTGATATTTACAAAAATAATAAGACTTTTAATAATATTGCAATTAAATTTTTTTTAGTCAATTACAAATTTTTTTGTAATAAAGTTTCATTTTCTTTATAATTTCTGTAAAGACTTATATTTTTGGAATTAATAATTTTATATTATGAAATTTATCAAATTATTTACATTTCATAAAAGGCTTATTTTTATAAAGTTTTACAGAAATAACAGATAAAATTTTTTATAGGATTTTATTATATTTATATATATGTAACTGTTACTTTTTAATATTAAAAAATTGTAATAATTTTTTTTATAATGATAATTCAGTAAATATTTAAAAATATTAATGAATACAAATAATTATTTTTTTTATTATTAGTTAAAAAGTTTTATTACATTTTAAATATTCATAAAGAAAAAAAAAGGTATTTTTATTAATAAAATTAAAGATGAGATTATTTTTACCTTTAATATAATTGTTATACTTATATAACTAGATTTTGATTTTTGTGTAATATTACCAATTTAGATAATAATTTTATATATAATATTTTTGCATTAAATATAAAAATTTTAATAATTTTTAAATTATAATAGTTAAAGAAAAATTAATCAATATTTCAAAAGAAAAGAATTCAAAATACAATTTTATTGGTTTACATTTTCAATTACTATAAAATTTTAAATTTAATAAGTAATTAGCATAAAAAATATAAGTATATACTATATATTATAGATTTTTTTTTTATAAATAGTTTTGATATTCTGAAATTATATTTTTTTTTAAATATTGAATGGGCATTATTATAATTCTGGCCTTAAAATAAATACTTAAAACTAATAGTAAATTAGTTTTATCTATATTTTACTTATATATGACTTTTTGAAATTCTATTATATTATTATAATTTTAATTTTAATTCCTTTAATTTTAACAATTTAATCCTAATTAATTAGTGAATTATTCTGACTACCTATTTTTTTATTAATAATATTAATTTATTATAAAAAAAAATGAATAGTAAGTTTAATCAAAACTTTTTAATATTAAGTTAATTAAAATAAATAACTGATTAATTATTAATAATAAAAATTTGATATCACCATTTTTTGTGTGACTTTACTGTGTATTACAATCAAGTTTAGTAGAACTAGTGGAATTTTTACACTATTTTGACATATTTTATGTTCATCCATTATAATCATAACTGTATTTATTAGTGTCCAAAGTGGACGAAGCGTATTTTCGCAAACGATTTTATATTAGAATATTTTGCATTTAAAAAAAGTTGAGAATTACAAAAAAAAAATTATTTACATATATTTAAGACTTATGATGTGGAATTAATTATATTCACTAGCACGTGGCATTGTTATCGTTGAAGTTCTTCCATCGTCAAAGAAGTCGTCAGCATCAAAAGTATATAAAACTAAATAACTAAGCCCATTACCACGGCCCTCGCAATCGCAACTTAAAACATCGTCGGGCATAATGCAGAATATGGTTTCTTACGAACCTAAAAAAAATGGTACTCGTCCATATAGTGGCAATCCTTCACAAGAAGGGCTGTATAAAGGTGCTAAACAGCATTATGATAGTTATGCTGCGTATAGGACGCCTCCTACAGAAAGGCCGAGAGGACCGAGATCCTCTAATGAAGCGACTGCACGGCTGTGGGAAGATGGGTATCCGAGAAATTCTAATTCGTCAAATAATATAGTTGTCGGTCAGAATACTTCAGTGGGGGATAATTTCGATCTTGAATCACATTCAGAGACTTATCCTTACATACATGACCAACAACATAATACTGTCTATAGTGACTCGGCCTATCTTCCGCATTATTCCCAGCCAGCTTCACAATATCCATATCAACAATATCAAACATCCGGTTCAAATATATATCAAAATCCAGCTGCTGCAAGTGCACCTTCATTGGGAACATTGTCATCTGAAGAGGAGTCAGACATCTTTTCTTCAACGCAGCAATATCCACACTATTCACGGCATTTAGAATATCCCCAACACACATATCCACAATCATTACAATTTTCGCAACACACACATTACCAATTTAATGGGTATCCATATCAGCATCAAGCTGAATATCAGCATCCGCTTTATACACAAACCTCACATACAGGACCACCTCCACAAATCGCTGTTCAGACAGTTCATCCTTATGAAGGACGTTCACAATCATTGACTTCACGGTCATTTAGTAAGTCTGGACGTAGATCTCCACAACCACTTTCTCAATATGCATCAAACATTGCACAGAGTTCAACCTCATCAAGGTCAATGTCGATTAATGGTATGAAAATATATTATATTTTGTTAGATATTCCTGTTTAAAATTATGATAGTTTTATGCTGTGTAATGAAGCTTAGTTTAATTGTAACACGATCCAGATAAATTTACAAATATTATCGATGACCTTTCAATTAGGTGCCGTCTCAAATCTTATTATTCCATCATATGCTGATGAGAATATTCCCCCAAGAAGGTCCATGGAAAGTGTACGTGAGAGACCAAAACCGCCGCTGACAAATCATCGTACCGAAAGATTTCGGTCGTTTTCATATTCTGACGCATCACCATCGTCAGTTACTTCAGAAGTATCTAGTTCTCCGTCTTCACCTTCTTCTACAATAGGAAAACAACACATACCAATTGTATATCCAGCTTTGCTTTCACGAGTTGCAGACGCATTTCGTGCGCGAGTTACTTTATCAAATAGGATGAAGGATAATCTCGAGTATAAAGATTGTTTTGACGGAAGAGAGGCTGTGGTACGATATTATGTTATATTATGTTTACTATATTAAGGATAAATCTTTATTGAAGCGTCACAAACACTTTACTACACATTTGTTTAATCTACATAATTCTTGATATTTAAATTGGATTTTTTCAAAAGGATAAGATTGCGTTTATCATCAAAACAACGGATAGAAATTTGGCACTTTTACTTGGTCGAGCCTTGGATTCTCAAAAGTTTTTCCATGATGTCACATACGATCATAGACTTCGCGATTCTCCAAACGAGTTATATCAATTTCAAAAAATGCCTTCAATATTGTCATCATCTGAGAATTATGAGCTTGAAGACGACGTTGAAGAAGAAGAAATAGAAGAAAACGATTTACCAAATGGCGTATTTACTTTATTGACTGATTGCTATTCACCTACATGTACTCGGGATAACTTATGTTATAGCATTGCTTGCCCACGGAGATTAGAACAAGTATGTATTTTCACTTATATAATTCTACTTTTTCGTTAAAAATATAGAAGTATTTAACATATTTTGTTTTAAAAAGCATGCAAGAAAAAATATGAAGCCCAATCCAGGATTGAAAAGAGCTGTGAGCCGTGGATCTATCTCTGATAAAAAGGTATTTAAGCCTCAATTAATTTGAAAAAATTTCTTTTAATGATTTAAAATGTAGTGGATAATTTTGACAATTTTAATTTAGGATCAGAAATTGTGGATTCATACGGTACCACCTGAGATTGCTAATACAGTTTCAGAAACAGAGAAAAAACGTCAAGAAGCCATAAATGAAGTAATATATACAGAAAAGGATTTTGTTCGCGATTTGGAATATCTGAGAGACGTAAGTTCTTATATTTATTGTATTTATTGCTTTTATATTGTTCTAGTAATTAATTGTTGTATTTATAGTGTTGGATGAATCCTCTCTTGAATCAAAATTTTATACCTGAATCCCGGCGAAAAAAATTTGTTAATGAAGTTTTTTATAACATATTGGAAGTCCATAACGTTAATTCTAAATTGGCTGATGCTTTACAAAAACGTCAAAATTCATTTGCTATTGTAGAACAGATTGGGGATATATTTTTAGAATATGCTCCTTTGTTTGATCCGTTCATAAAATACGGTGCTCATCAATTATGGGGCAAGTATGAGTTTGAGAGAGAAAAAAATAGCAACCATGTTTTCGCAAAATTCGTGGAGGTAAGTTATATTTATGTTTAATATATAGACTTTGTTATGATAATATGGCCTAATGAATTTTCCTATACATTTTTTTAAGGAAACTGAACGTCGACCTGAATCTAGGAAACTCGAGCTTAATGGATATCTAACAAAGCCAACAACACGGCTTGGTCGTTATCCATTACTTTTGGAGGCTGTTCTCAAACAAACCCCTCAAGAACATCCTGACCGTATTAATTTACCCAAAGTTATTAAAATTATTAAAGAATTTCTAACAAATGTTAATGTCGAATCTGGAAAATCCGAAAATCGATTTAATTTGCAGCAACTAAACGATCAATTGATTCCAAAAGGAGAACATGTAAATATTATTCATTGAATTAAGTTTACATTTCAAGCAGTTTTTTTGACGTGATGTAAATAATATTTTAGGATCTTGGATTAACGGAGGAAGGGCGTCAATTAATTTTCAAAGGTTCTTTGAAGAAGCGAGGTGGTGGCGGTGAATCTTCTGACTTGCAGGTGTTTTTATTTGACCATGCTTTACTAATGGTGAAGGTTAAAACCGTGAATAAAGTTGAGCAATATAAGATTCATCGGAAGGTATTTATATCACTTAAGATGCAATTAAAATTTTCAACCTTTCTTAATAACATGTTTTTTTTCGATAGCCAATACCTCTTGTGCTTTTAAGCGTATCTGCGACAGAAGGTCAATCTGAGGGAAGTCGTGTGAATCCAAAACGCCCACCATCTATTTTACCTGGAAAAAATCCAACAGTGGTGCGTGGAAATGGCGACAAGCAATATGCACTTACATTTTGTCGTCTTGGAAAGCAATCATTTACTGTAACATTATATGCTACCACATTTATCAGCCGCAGAAAATGGATTGAGCATATTGAAAAACAGAAAGAAATAATTAACGATAAGAGTAAAGTTTTCGAAAGGGGAATCTCGTTAGAGAAACTGACTTTAGCTGGTCAGAGTAAAGTTAATTGTGGGTCCTATTTTGGTAAGTTCCTAAATAATATGTTTTAATTGTTTTAGTTTATATAATTAAATAAGACATCATTTGTATTTAGACGACTACAGTAAGTTAGTTTTCGGAACAGATCTCGGAATATATATATTGGAAATTGGCTCAAGTTCAAAAAAACCTGTTCGTGTAATTCAATTAGAAAGAGTATCTCAGATAGATGTCCTTGAAGAATTTCGGTTGTTGTTAGTGTTAGCAGGTAACTAATGGGATATTGTAAAAAATTGATAATAGAAGCATTAGCTCATATTAACTCTTAATTATCTTAGATAAATGTTTTTATTCATATCCACTTGAATCATTGGATCCTAATAAATCAAAAGAAGCCATTAAACGATCAAGCAAAATTAGTTCACACGCCAGTTTTTTTAAGTCTGGAACTTGCCTTGGAAAAACTTTGGTGACCGTAGTAAAAAATAGTGCCCTTAATTCAACTATTAAAACACTCGAACCTATTGAGCAAAACATAAAAAACAAAAATAAAAGTCCACTTAAGATTTTGAGTGGAAGAAGTAGCGATTCATTAAAAACATATAAGGTAATATAGAGTTTTGGTATAGTCGCAATCTTATAGTAAACTAATATTGAGGTTCAACTGTAATTCTTTTAGGAATTCTACATACCAACGGAATTAACGTCGGTAAATTTCCTTAGTAAAAAATTATGTGTGGGATGTTGTGCAAAAGGGTTTGAGATTGTTGATTTAGAAACACTTATTACTCAAAGTTTAATTGATCCGGATGATGTTTCGCTCGATTTTGTTCAAAAGAAAGAAAATGTTAAGCCAATTGCTATATACCGAATTTCAGGGGGAGACTTTTTATTATGTTATGATGGTAATTAAATGCAAATGATATTTCAATTTTTAATTTTGTTACTTGAATTTAACTTTGGTATTTTTTCTTTAATAGAATTCGCGTTCTATGTTAATAAGGTTGGATGGCGTTCACGTTCAAATTGGTTAATAACGTGGGAAGGATCTCCCACTTCTTTTGGTAAATTATATAATATCCATTTTTTTCCACTTTTTGAGACTTTAAACGAGTCATTATTTAATTGGAAAAATTTTTTTACATTATAGCTCTCCGTTATCCTTATGTACTTGCATTTGAACCATCTTTTATTGAAGTGCGTCATGTTGAGACTGGAATTCTTGAGCAAATTATTGAAGGACACAACATGCGTTGTTTATATTCTGATTCACGTGGCAATATTTTAGTGGTTACAACGGATCAAGCAACAGACAGTTCTGAAGTTTTTTCATTAAAACTTGTTGATGGCAGAAGGAGTTCTTTAATTTCTGAGGCTACAAGTATATCCACAAGTGTTTTGGGATATGAGGATGGTAACACAAGGCCTGATAATGGTAGTTGATGTGAATTTAAGTTAATACCAGTGTGTTTCCTGAACGAAATTAAGGTCTTAAAGACCTTATACTTTACGTGGAAAGTCATAATTAAAATATATATATGTATATATATATATTTTTTTTAGTGGGATTATGAAGAGATTAGAAATTTGTTTTCATTGTCATTTTAAATTCTTATACATTTGTAATCTTTTATCTTATTGTATTTTTCAATTTTGATTTATCATTAGATAGAAAATTTGTGCATTATTTCGTGTTTTATATTATTTTTTTTTTTTTTTTTTTTTTTTTTAAAAATTTTTTTTTTTTTTTTTTTTTTTTTTTTTTTTTTTTATTTAAATTTTTTTTTTTTTTTTTTTTTTTTTTTTTTTTTTTTTTTTTTTTTTTTGTTTGATAAAAACTTATGATTATTTTTTTTTGTTTTTCCGAGTATTTTAACTTACACAAAAATATTATTTCAAATTTTATATAAAATATATAAAATGGAAAGAATAACAAATTTATTAAAGTAATTTAATATTATTAACATTACATCTAGTAAATATAGTGAAATAATTTTTTGGCTTGAAAGTTTATCGTAACACTTCTGGTCTACACTCCGCCATGAATTTGTTGTGAAATAATTTGGGAAGTAAGATTTCAACCCTACTTTTGGATTCTAGACTGTTACCAAATTGTTTATTTGTGATTTCAAAGTTAGGAAAGGGGCAAAATGATTTCAGAGTACTGTAATGAATTATTTATTTGCCCCGTTATATGATTCTTTAATTCCCTCTTCAATACTAGTGCACAAGGTCGAGACGAATAGATTGATCCTTTTTTTTTATTATATATAATAAATATTATAAATATTATGAATATAATAAATATTATAAATAAGATAGTGAAAAATTTTCTATAATACATGTTAATGTAAATATACCTAATAAATATGAAATACATGACAAAGACTGAATAAAGTTAGTATATTAATAAAATATTAAAGTTCATCGATGCGTTCCTCTCATGCTATCAGTTCTTCTTATATCAGCCAATACTAGCTGAAAAACGTATTGTGTATCATTAAAGGGATGTTGCATCACTGCATGTATTGCATTCCTTCCCGAAGAATTATCATTTAAACATCTCATATTTTTGCCTGAAATTACTTGACATAATTTTCCCTAAAAATGTAATGATTTCATTAATAAACAATAACCTCATAAAATATACGATTACGTTAAGTAGTAAATTAGCTTACAGTTTGCACGTCCCGGATTTCAATGAACAATGGATTAAAGCCAATAACATAAGGTAATTGTATTGCTATTAAAAGAATAAATTATTAAATATTAACTCTAATTCAATCACAAATAGTGTTCCTACTATTCAACTCACCTACTGTTTCGGGCTTGCCTTCCCATTCCACTACTGTAGTTCTTGATAATTCGCCATGTTTATCAACATAAAAGAATATTTCTAAAAAATAAAAATGAGATTAGGTAGAACTAAAGAATAGTAAAAATTGTCAATTTTCCAAAAATTTACTTACCATCGTAGCACAACAAAAATTCGTTAGTATCATTATCATCTAACCTAAACATCCCCAGAGGTTTAGAATTATCGCACCTTCGCGCAATAGATGCGAATTGTGGGTGGGAGAGGTCTGGTATTGTTCCATTTTGAAGTGTATCTAAATTAACTATTTCAAAACCACGTGTGCAAGTAACACATAACTTGGATCTCAAGAAGTTAACTGAATAGGATTCTGATGGAACGTAAAATTGCTAAAAAGATTATTTAAAATAAAAAAATTTATATAAATGCATTAAAAAAAAACCACACAAAAAAACCTGTACGGGTACAATATATGAATTACAAAAAAAATACCTTATACTCTTTAAACCAATTATCGTTTCGCATCTGAAACATTCCCTTACGTTGGCCCCCTGTTCCAATTGGTTCTAGGATTTTAAAATGACTTTCTAACCCTCTCTTTTTCATAAAAACAAGAAAAGTAATATCCTTAATAGTGCCAACATTGAAATACTGAATGTTGTTACTTGCACTCAATCTTTGACGATGCTGTGTCCGACTAGATGTATTGACAGTTGTAGATGATGGTATCAACGATTCTAGTGAATACGCCCACAAAGCCTTGTCTATAAAAAAGCAAGCCTTAATTTTTCATCCAAACTAAATAACTTGAAATCAATCTTATAATTTTTATACCTACCAACTAATACAACAAAAATTCCGAATTCTTCAATGACTGCCATTTGCATTACATTACCAATGCCAGTCAAAACTGGACGAAATGTCTTAGTTTCTCCACCAAAGCCCATCCATACACCATCTTCTGTACCAATAGCAACCATGTTGCGCCTTTCTGGAGTAACTATAAAATAACCATCCGTTTTTTTTAGTTTATTACACAAACATTTTATTGGGAAATTACTATTACCTTTAGTGCATTCCATTGCAGCACACCCCCTTTTTGTTTTACTATCAGAGTTAGGGTAGACGAAATTTAGGTAAGGAATTAGGGCTTAAATAGTAAAATAGTAAAATAGAGGATGTGCACTACAATGCAGATGCACTAAAACTACGCTTTTTTGGGGAAAAATTTTTGGATTATTATAACTTACCAAATGGGACGGAACATGTTACTTTGCCCTTTGATGCACCTGTTGCACCGGAGGTTCCAATCGGTGCTGTTCCGAATGTTGCATCGTTCAATGTAAACAATTCAAATACTTGTTTGCTTGACCCATTTAATTGAAGTTTAGTCTGTGCTTCTGCAATTTTTTCCTTCCACATTTTGCGCGAATTACCAGAATCAGCAAACAATTGATATGATCCTCCGTTACGACCGATGTGAATAATTGTAAAAGAATGTAAGCTAGGCCGACTTAAAAGATTTTCAGGCCCTTCAAGATCTGTAACCAAAGGAGAAGCCATCGAATTTTGGCCCACACTATTTGTTCTTTTTCGACTGTCGAGTGCAGAATTAATACTGCCAAGATTAGAAAAAAAAGTAGACTTATTTTGTTGTATATTTTCTGAGCCTGAGTCTACGATAAGCATATCTAAGGGGATCGGCTTTTTTTAAAAAGATTCTTTTTAATATATAAAACATTTTAAATCTATAAAGAAAAGCTCGAAAATAATTTATAAAGACGTACTTTTTTAGAAATTACATATCTAACTTCTCCATCAGGACCTTTTCTTGGTTTTGTCATAACTAAATAATGATCAAAAAGGAAAACGTAAAGATCCAGCCATTCAAAACCTATGTCTGATTTCCTCTGTAGTTCTCCCTTAAATAATAACTGACGATTTGGATCCCGAAGTTTAAGCTCGGGCTATAAAATATATAAAAAAAAACCATCAATTCTCAAAAGACAATAATGAGAAATAATTTTAAGGATTACAAGTTTACAATACAAACATATGGTTCATTATTTTTCTTCACTAGTTTACGTTCCAGTTCTACTATTCTCAATCGTTTTTCAGCTTCATGGACTCTATCATCACTCTCCCTACATAATTCTCGAATTGTATGCAAAGCATTTGTCAAAACTTCTTTATCCCGATTATCATCTGCTGTGTATTTGATAACCTGTTCAAGCAACAATGTATATCGTTGCAAACGTGTCGTCGGTCTTTGTACAAAGTGACGGAAATCAAGCTTGCGTGCTTCAGGTTTCCGTGAGCATTGCTATGATTAAATAACAATATGATATTAATGTCAAAGAAATATAATGTGTAATAACAATAACTAACGAGTCAATACGACTGTTTACCTCCAAAAACTGTTTGAATTCTGGATTTTTTGCTTTCTCAATCTTTATGATATTATCAGCAAGAGGAAAATGACCATTATAATTTACATAATCATTTCCAAACTCTATTGCACATTCTAAAAATATATCTCCAATATTATTTACTACATAACTTTCCTTCTGTCGTTTTTGCAAACGTTCTAGCATGACTTTATTGTGTTTTCTAATGTCAAAAACGTTATAAAAAACTTCCTGAATAAAACGATCAAGCTCAGCAGGTGAAATTATTGGAGGTGAGGCTGAACGAAGTCCATTAACATAAAGCTAAAGATATTTAGAAAATAAATTATTTATTAAAATTCACATAACATTTTAGTACATTATCTAAAATTTTAATTTATATTTACCGTCTCTAAAAGATCCAAATCCATTACATAATCATTTTCTGTGTATACAGTTTCAAATATAATTTCCTGCCGCCTCAACTCATTTTTAGAAACTGTACTCAATATTTCTTTTGGGACAGAACCCGTCCAAGTTTGCTGTTCTTGTGATATAGGTTGAACCTTTAAAAAAAAGAGTAATCGTATGTAAAAAATGTTAAATCATAAATATAATAATCTGTAAGTAGCTATGAATTTGTAATAGGTATAAATTGTCAGAAACATTATTAACTTACTGGCGCCTCGGGAGTATTTATGGGTTGCTCATCAGGTTGACTGGGCTCAAGAGATTTTTCAGGTATTATTTCATTCTGAAGTGTCGCGATAAAAAAAAAATGAAAGTATACAACTTTAGAATAACGAATATCATCAATTTCTACATATAAACTAACGAATAAAGAATTAATAAAGTTGTTGTATCATTACCACGCCAGGAACATAGTTCGAACAAATCCTGGAATAACATCCTTTACCATCAATACTACAACGCGGGCTATAACACTTTGATACAGCAGGAAATACACCAGTAGGGAAATCTTCATCCCATTCCCATGCTGACGGCGCTTCAGGATCAGGTTTAAGGAAAGTGTAAACCTCTTCCTTATTGTTTTGAATAACAGAAACAGTTGCCCAATTTATTGAATGAAAATAAAGTTGTGCCTCTAACGAACGGGCCATAGATAAAGCAACATGACGCGGAATATCGCAAGGTAAGAGAGAATAGATCGTGTTCTGGTATATATTAAATTAACAATAAGTTAATAATATTGAATTCTTAAATATTATCAATTATCAATTGATTGATTGATTAATTATGCTTAAATAGTTACCACAGCATCAACACCAGTAAAACTATCAGGATATTCTAAAGCACCTTTTACATGGGTACCTAAGTTTACAGTAGCACGAAATGCTAATGCTATATTGGATAAGAGTGCTGGGTTCATCAAACCATTGATACCATTCGCATATGATTTTTTAGTTGCTGGTGCTGAACTAGTATTAGAAGATGAACCATACGACGATGACCTTTTGGTATTTTTCATTGATACCCGAGTATTTTCAGAAGCTGAAGGAAACTGTGTATGGTATTGACTAAAAATCAAGTTGAACTTAAAGTTATGGTTATCCTGTTTTATTTATAAAGTGTTTACGATTTAATTTAAACACTGACCTGTATTCTTTCTCTGGATAATCATCGTACAAATCATTAGATAAGGGCTAATAATTTAATTAATTAATTAGAATATTGCTGATCAGAAGATAAAAGATCAATAACTATATGTATCTTACTTGTGCATTTTTTTGTGTCTGATTTTGTATCTCATTTTGTAGCGGAGGAGGAGGTCCTGATGCTTTATAAAAATGAAAATCAGGCATCACTAGTTGTGTCGAATACCCGGGCATAGAAGTTGCTCCTGATATTGGAGGAGGCGCTGTATAATTATACGGAGTATTATTATATGCTGAAGCATATGGTTGAACATAAGTAGTATTTGTCATTGATGGATTCGGCAATGGCCTCACAGAAGGATTTGGATGTGCATTATGAGCGGGCCAACCTTGAGAAGTAAGGTCACGAGGAAAACTAGAATAATAGTTATATGGTGCATTTGCTTGCGGATAATATTGCGCATTACCATAAGCTTGAGGAATTGAGCTATTATTATAAGGCTGTTGTTGAACAGGGTTATAATACTGATGTGTGTTGTATGAATGTTGTTGATAAGTATTAGCAGAACTGGGGGCATTATAAGATTGTTGAGAACGATTTGATGTAGAAGTTCCAGAAGAGCGTCGATCAAGGCTTGTTATGTTTGTTTCTGAATTTTGCCTATTTGAAAGATAGCTTGCATTTATCGGTTCAATCGGAGGTGAAGGTGCTGCATTTAAAGGAGTTGTTGTTGTTGGTTGATTCCAACTAATATTGTTTGTGTGGGTAGCCTGGGAAATCGTCAGTTCTTCGTCGATTAAATTTAATAACTGATTTATATCATTTTCGTTTTGAGGCTTTCCTTGACTATCCGGTTTGGGAGGTATTGGTGGTGGAGCATCATGAGTAGCTGACATTTTAAAATTTACCACTGTAAAAATAATCTCAAGTACTTTTAAATAAAAAAAATCTCTCAAATAATTTGCTCTGCGTCACGTGAACTCGGTTATTTAAATCGATATATTTAATTAACATTATTAATAAAAAGGGAATAAATAAAATAGTAATAAATAAAGTTTATCAATACTCTGTGATCATAAAAAGATAAAATTAGATTCCTTTCATTGAGGTAGTAGAGCTATATACAAATTATATTGTTATATAGATTTTAGAAATATAAATTTTATTCTATCAGATTCTCTTTATCAAAATGCATCAAATGGTGGTAATTTTATATTTCTAGAATCAGTAGATAAAAAAATTCATTTTTTTTTTCGATTTTTACTTAGAAAATAGTCAAAATACTATAGAATTTATTATAGAAATATAGTTTTTTAAATAAAATATCTTAAAAAACATTTAAAAATATCTTTATTTGAAAAATAAAATTACAGACAAATTATTTGCCTGTAAAAATAGTTTAAAGGTTTAATTAATAATAATAATAACATCAAAAAAAAATAGAGAAAATTGGTGTTATTGACATAAATTATAATATTTTAATATTATGAACTATATGTTTTTAGAAAAAATAACCTTGTTATTAATTAATTAATCAAAAAAACATAGTAATAAATCACATATGATTTTTTATAATTAAAATAGAAAATAACCATTGTTCCTCTCATAAAAGCAAACATTGTGAACACATGATGATCTATCGCAAAATTTCGATATTAATACGAGAATGATCTGCATGTGACATGTCCACTGACCTGTTTTCCTTCTACTAGTTCTTTTACTGTCGTTAAGGACAATTTTGTAATTAAAAGCAACACTCTTTACGCTTTCTAAAGCAATTTATACGTAAATCTTTCTCAAAAGTTCCTTAACAACCCTACAGTAACAATCCTACAGAAATATATTTCAAGAAGAGTGGTTTCTTTTATTTACTCGCTTGAGAATCTTCTCTCTCTTTTTATAAGTAAGGATTTTAGAAACATCTGTACTTTATTTACAAATACTTTTTTCTTTTATGTGTTCGTAATTAATTTTTTACTCAGAGAATCCTTTATCTTCTCTGAATATGCTACAACAGTTTTATAAGAGAAACCTAATTTTCGTTTGTAAACTTGTTGTCCAAGTCCGTAACAAAGCCGACCAACATGCAAATCCCAAAAGGTATGAGCGGCACTACTCAAGCTGGACCTAGTAACTCCCAAAAAGGGAAAGCTAAGATGTCAGCTAGCAGCCCAAAACCCACCCCTACTAACAATCGCCGAAACGGCGACTCACAAACTCCGCTTCCTAATGTCGACGAGCGCTTTGAACGCGTTACGTATCTTTCAAATGGTCGTATAGACACCTACCAAATTAAATCTAAATTAACTGAATACTTGGGGCATAATTCTTCCACTTATTGGGATGCTTTGAAACGATTAATCTATTGTAAGATTCGCCGTGTTGACTTTGATGAAATTGTGAGACCTTTATTCGATAGAGAGCATCGTATGTATAATAAAATTTATATCCTTTAAATATTTGATAATGAGATTTATTATTATATAACAATTGATTAAATGTATGTTTCATAATTTTTTTGTTCAGTGGATCTCCATAATATGCTATTATTCGGAATATTGAGAAATTGTCTTTACAAGGAGGGTCCGCCGCCGCAACCCGAAACGCAGTCGAAGAAGCGTGGGCGAGACGGTGATGAAGAATCTTCAGGTATCTCGGCACCCGATGCCAAAAGAAAAAGATTAAAGGAAATTATTATGGGACTTCCTAGAGATGAAAGAGAACGAATAAAAGATATCGCAAAGGTATGAATTAAGGTTATTAACCAATTTAATTTAGATAATAAACATTTATTTTCTATCAGAATCGGCAGCAAGAATCTTATACTTCGACGCCCTTACCATCACCGAGACAAGAACGACTCCCCCGGTATGAGGCCGAAGACGGAGTTTTCCGGCCTCAAGGTTAGATAATACTTTCTTTACATTGCAATTATAATTTAAATTTATATTAATTTTTTTAAAAAAAAAATTTAGTCGACGACACGCATGTATTAACATGTGTTGAACAAAAAGCATTGCCGGATCACCGTGCGCTCTTCGGGAGATTAACTGAAATTGCCCATGCAAATGAACTTCAAAGTGTCTCCGAAGATTGTGTCCAGTTGATGAATTATGCACTGGAGGTTAGTTTTGGTAAATATATGTTATGTTCTTACTAATGATGCTTACATATGCGGAAATTTATTTTACATGATAGTCACATTTAAAGAATATACTGGGCAATTGTATACAAAAGACGAGGTCCGGTGGTTCAGCCTTGGGAGCTCGCGGTGGCTTAGCAAAAATTGGTCGGGCGTATCAAGATAGGGCTACAATCACTGGACAAGATCTGGCCTTTTCTCTGGATATGTCTCCCCATATCCTTGTCGAGCCTTCGTTGGCTCGTGAGCGGTTGACTTCTGTTGTATTAAATGACAGTGAAGTGTGTGTTGAAGAAGAAGAATGTGTCGAGGAGACTTCTGCAACGGGGAACAATGTGTTCTCCGCTTAGATGATCACAAAAGAGCAGAAGTCGGGGCGGTAAATAATTCCACAATTGATGTTCTTGTGGTCTTATTTGTTAAGATATTTGGCAAACTAACTAATAATTTTATAGAGCCAAGGTGTAAGCGCAGGTGTAAAAGCATAAAAAAAACCAGCTGGCATCAAAAATGGATTATTATGCTCGAGTTATTTTGATAACCCAAGAATGGATGAATATGTACCAGCGCTGTATATATTTGAGATTTTAAAAAGCCTTTACGAAGGTAAATATAGTAAATATATTAGGTTATTCTTAAATTCTATACAATATATTTAATAAATTCTTATGAATTGTAGGTTATGTATATAAATAAATTTGGATATAATGTTGCTACGAGGCAAAAGCTTTATTATTTTAAATTATTAAGGAGGGTATATGTCAATAAAGAAGAAAAAACAAAATAGATTATTATAATATTCGAATATACTTACATCTAATAAATAAAATGATGTTCAGTTTAAGCATGTAAATAATTTATAATTATTATAATGTATAAAAATCATTGAAATCAAATATTAATAAACTTTTTTGATTATAATAACGGGTTTGGAGTGTCTAAAACCCAACATTGACGTTTACAATTATTACTTTTCAAATCTAACCATTTCTAAAAATTTAATTTATAATGTTCTGGTAAAGCAGGTAGAATAAAGTTATCCGATTTTTGATTCGACTGCTTAATTTATTCCCAAGTAAAATTTTTAAGAATACAAATAGTATATAATACTAAATTGCATTTAACAAACTATGTTCATTATTATTATTTTACTTCTATATTAATTTAATTTTTTTTTAATTTACATTGTTTTTTTTAATAAGCAAAGTAAAAATTGTTTCTTAGTGTTAAAAATTTGATCATTATCATAATATCCTTCCACCAGTTCCACCCCTGGTGTTACTCCGTTGGGCTTGTTGCATCATCATGGCCATTCTATCTTCTTGTGCTTGAGAATGACTTCTAGCGTCATCTATTAATCTAGTTCGTAAATCAGGATTAAAAGAATATATTAATCCGTCACCGGGAGGTTTACCAAATGGTATAAACCATAACCACCATTTATTTCCCATAACATCTTTCCAATTCTTTTTCCAACCAAGATTCCACAGATTTTCACCAGGCTGAGTAGTTGTCACACCGTAACCTAATGGATTCTCAACGTCAAATTGTACACGTACATGATACGTTCTTGTACGAAACGAAATACTTTCAATCGTAGTTCTATTCCGCAGCACATACGTTGTATGAACTAATGTAAATCCTGTAAGTAAAAGACCAAATATAAATCCACTGTTGTAATTTAAAAAAAAAATTAGAATGGAATATAAGTAGAATCATCCTTTGATGAAATCAAATTATACCCACAATATCATTATAATAATCAACTGTATATCAAGATACTTCTACAATAAAAAATAAATTAGTTACTCAAATAATTGAATTTTGTTCAATAAAAGAAATGTCTTACATCTTCCTTTAATTGTTCCACTAATACAGGTATAGTAGCAGCAAATGCAAAATCAGCATATAGTGAAGTATATACTATGAACAGATAAAAACATTTATAATTGAAATAACCCACACATCCGTTAACCCATGGACAATGATGATCCATTTTTAGCACGCAGGTATCACATTCGGAACAATGATGACATCTATCAGGTTTCACATAATTACACCTATCACACCATCTTAGTCTTCCGTCCCTTTTACTTATAAAAATATTCGGCATTGAAACCATTATACTTGAAGAAGAAGGATTAGAAGTAGCAGCGTTAGTATTAGAAGTTGATGCTACCACTGTTGGAGACACACTATCTTTAATGAAAGCATTTTCCATTTGTAATAAGGCATCAGCATTTGATGTATTAATTGGATTTGTTACAGGATTAAAATGATGAATGGTAAACGTTGTTGGTTGTGATACATTGACTGTAACATCATCATCTGGTGAATGTGAATTTCTTTGTTGCTCTGATTGTTTCGGTGACTGTAATAATGAATTTATAAGTAATCCAAATGCTGACTATTTTGAAACTATTTTGATTTATTTTCAATGCTTACTTTTGAAGGTGATCCAGGACCTTGAAGTAAAATTCTAAAATATGATAACAAAGTCATTACAAACAAAATGTTGTAAATTACCAGATATATCACTGAAAATTTATGTAATATAATTTAGAAGAACGTTGATTTGAAATTTTACAAATTCACTGCATTAATTAATTTAACATACCAGCTTGTGCAATTTTATCATAATCTATTAAACGATTAACTAAGAAAATAAAATATAAATTTACAATTTACGTAACGCGTGCTATCATACTAAAATAACTAAAGTCATATCAACTTACCACATATTCGAAATACAAAGACATAGTATGTATAACCTACGAGAGATAAGACCACCACAGGCATAAACCGACCAACAAATATTGTCAACGAATACATTATATTATTATATCTCCATATAAATGTATCTATCAATAATATTATAAATACTGTTGAATCAAAAATTTTGTACGTAAACAAGGAGTAATTCTTGAGAAAGAGAACAATAGCAAAAAATAAAGAAAAAAATTTAAATATAAACGTGACTTTATATGAAAAAAGGCGATAGAGTATTTATACAAAATATACAAAATACGGAAAGTACATCTATATATAATAAAATTGTTCTTTATGTTGTAATACGTTAAACTTTCTGTATAGATGTTGTAAATGAGTTAAATTATTACCAATCAGCAAATAATATATAATTATTTTATTAGAAACCTGATTTTAATAAATTAAAATTAGTATATAGTACTTATATAGTATACTATTACAGATCAACATCAACATTAAATCTTGCTTCTTTATTATAACAGTATAATATTATAAATTAAATTATTCTTTATCTTTGAAAAGAAGAAAACTATAATCGTCCATTTATTTCATTGTGTATGTACTATTCAAATAAAAAAAATTTAGTATAAATATGTCAGAAAAAATCAAGGACTTTTTAAAATAATTAACCAACCAAGTTGATCCTCTTCCATAGAATTTATGTTAGGATTATGTTCAAGAGTTTGAACAAAAGATTCTGGTATTTCAGCTGCAAAACCCTTGATTATAGAGTACTCTAAATATATAGATCCTCCGTTATCCACAATTTGTAGTTTTACATCGTCCATTACTTTTTCTGAGGTTTTCGGTTCGAACATAATAATATATTTTTTGGTCACTGTATAAAGCGTTTGGTCAATAAATCAAAATCAATAACACTAAATAAAAGAAATAAAATAAAATAAAATAAACAAGCACCAGGTTTATCAATAGGTGACGTTTCAGATTGCGGCAATTCAGGTCTTGTCGCAATTATATAAAATATTGCAAGAACGATCGTTAAAAAAAATATTTTCTTAAACATCTTTACTAAAAACATATTCGCACTATGGTTAGTACGGCAATTTTTCAGTACTTATATAAACTATTTTTGTCATGTGATTGTTAGAATCGTTAGATTTGAACGTTTGATAATCTGCAATAATATTAAATACGTTGTACCAGATTTTTTGACTATAAAAGCGGATCAATGTTTCTCTTTTCAATACCAAACACTATTTGCTTGAAGATTCAAATACCAAATGTCTGGAGCAGGACCTAGAATCAACATTTTCCCTACTCGCATGTAAATTTAAAAAATTTCATTTTTTTTCGTGTTGAACCTATCTTATTGACTTTCGATCCTTTCATATAGGGCTTTGACTACTATGAAGTTAAAGTTGAAAGGGGCACAAACAGGTCACAGCTTGTTGAAACGTAAAAGTGAAGCTCTTACCAAGAGGTTCAGATCGATCGTTCAAAAAATTGACGAAGTGAGAAATTTTTTTTATTATTTTGTTTATTAATTTGATATTGATAATTATCTTTTTAAAAATTAAAAGGCTAAGCAAAAAATGGGTAAAGTAATGCAAACAGCTTCGTTCTCTTTAGCAGAAGTGTCGTACATTGCTGGTGATATTAGGTAAGTAATTTTTTTCAATAAATTATATACAGTCAACTCTCTGTAAATGCACCACTTATAAGTGCATTCCCTTCCTAAATGCTCACTTTGATTCGGTCCCAAGTATATATGACTTCTAATTTTTTACTCTCAATAAATGCACACCTTTTGTACAGAATTTTGTACAGGATTGCACGCTTTTTTCCAGTCCCAAGGAGGGTGCATTTATAGAGAGTTGATTGTATATATATATATATTTATTTATTTATTTATACAATACTAAATGCAATAATTATTTTAAGTTATCAAGTTCAAGAAAGTGTCAAGAGTGCTCAATTCCGCGTTCGTACAAAGCAAGAAAATGTTTCAGGAGTAATGTTACCTACTTTTGAGAGTTATCTTGAGGGAGGAAATGGTATGTTAACTTAATATTATTTATTGTTAATAATTTATTTAATTGAATTGTTTCATGCTAAATAATTATTTTTATACAATGGCTTGTATAGCTTTTGAATTAACAGGTCTTGGACGTGGCGGCCAACAAGTACAAAAATGTAAAGAAACATATATTAAGGCTGTAGAAACTTTGGTTGAATTGGCCTCTTTGCAGGTAATAACATAAATTTATGTTGTCTTACAAAGAAAATGATTATATTTATATGTGATATGATTTTATATAGACGGCATTCGTCATTTTGGATGAAGTTATCAAAGTAACTAATCGTCGTGTAAATGCTATCGAGCATGTTATTATACCAAAAATAGAGAATACTATAAAATATATAACTTCTGAATTGGATGAACAAGACCGTGAAGAATTCTTCAGGTGTGTGTGATCATTATACACAGTTCATTACGGAAAAATAATATAATAATTAATCCTTTTTCTTATTAAAAGATTAAAGAAAGTTCAGGGTAAAAAGAAGAAAGATCAACAAGCAGCTGAAATAGAAAAGCTTAGGACTGGCCAAGGTTCATATCTATTAATTAGGTTAACAATTTTAATACTTATATATTATGTTTACTTATATTATTTTACTTTTATTTAGATGACGCACAGAATTATGACTCTCAACCCGCAGATTTATTGGAAAAAAATGACGACACCGACGTTATATTTTAATTTATAATATTTTTTAGATTCTATAATTAATTATTTATAAAACTTTATTATGAACCAATAAATAAATTACTTTCTATATATTAAATTTCACATGAAATTTCTAAATTGGTTATGTCGATTACATAATTATATAAAGTTTAAAAATTTGAATTTTTTTTATCACCTATCACTCAAAGATGGAAATAAATAACGAAAATTTGATATTCCCATTATCAATTCCACAAGACTCCATTAAGATTGATGATATATATGAAGAAGTTTTTCTTTTGTTCACAGAAGGTCGTCCTTTAGAATGGCAACATAATCGTGTTGTAACACAAAAAAAAGATTATGTTGAAGTTTTAATCAATGGTTGTTACTTGTTACTTGAACTTTTTTATAAATATAAATATATAATCTCAATATATTATTTACTTTTTAACTTTCTTTTGAAAATTAGATAACATTAGTGTAAACATTTCACAAAATCAATCCCTTCTTTCTGTCCGCGGTACAACAGGAACCGTCCTTTGGGACTCTAGCATTATGCTAGCAAAATTTATGAATAATCATCACACGTGGTTAAATTTATCAACAGAAAAAACAAAAATACTTGAGTTAGGTTCGGGATGTGGATTAACAGGTATAAGTCTTGTTCCTTTGGTAAAATTGGTAACATTGACCGATCAAGCGAATGTTTTGCCGCACCTATGGAAAAACGTTAAACGAAACTTGGGAAAAGATTATATGAATGTAATTGTAACAGATTTATTATGGGGTGAAGAAATTGATAAAGATATTCTAAAACATCAATGGGATTTTGTTATTGCTAGTGACTGCGTATACAACGAATTCATACTTGATGCTTTTATTACAACTTTAACTAAAATTTGTCTTTGCGGAAAAAATAATGAAATTCATCCTACAATTGCTATTATTGCATTAGAACTTAGATCAGATACAACTCATTTGGTATTTTTGGAAAAAATGAATGATTTTGTGATATGGAGATTGCCAAATTCGATGTATGGAAAAGAATTCAGTAGAGGTTATGTACTTTATGTCGCTTGGCTTAAAGCCTTAAAAACTAAGCCTTTTGATTGGGTTAAGTAAATAAATGCTAAGATTCATATTTGATTTTCGTCATTTTTTATCAGATTCAGTGCTACAGTTACTGTATAAAAAGTATAAATAAGCCCACTGGTTTAACTTGCAAAAATTTTTTTTCTCTCTTTTTTTTTTAAAAAAAAAATACGAAATCAAACTACTAGTAAAATAGAGTTTTGCTTAAATAACTGTTAGAAAATGGCACTTTTCATTGGAAGGTACTGTCATATAATAATAACTTGACCCTTTTCCTTCACTTCTTATTGTTATTTGAATTTCAGGTTATCATTGGATACCCACCCACGAGATCTTGAACATATCTTTGACAAATATGGGCGTCTTAATCGGTTGGAAGTAAAACGAGGTTACGCTTTTGTTGAATATCAGGACGAGAGGGATGCATCCGACGCAATGAAAGAAACTGACGGTTTGGTGTGTATGTTAAAGTACGGACATTCAAAAAATTTGAGGTATTAATATAGGTATAATTTTTATATTAGCGAGTGCGCGGAAATCGTATTGTTGTTGAGTGGGCAAAAAATGGTGGGAGAAAGCCAGGTAGGTTTTTGGAATAAAATGAACATATACGTTATAACTTACTAGAAAATGAAATTTTCATTTAACAGCATTACTCGATTTCAATGGATTCAAAGAACCAAGAATTATTCCGTTGTAATATCAATATTAACAAAAAAAAATATTATATATCTTTTTGCTTTACAGCCGAAAATCAATGCTTCAAATGTGGTAGAGAAGGTACTTATAACATTTATATTGTACTTCGAAATTTTGTTGTTAAATGATAAGAAAATTATATGAGTTCTGTTAAAATCTTTAAGGTCATTGGGCAAAGGACTGTCGTTCGAGTCGTAGAGAAAGGCGAAGGAGCAGGAGTCCAAGAAGAAGGTTTGTTTTCGTTAAGGTTGTTTTTTGTTAATATTTTTCTTATTTTATATATTGCTTCCAAGAAAGATAATTGTTAGGTTGAGAGAAGTTCAGTTTGTATAGACCTAGTAATGTTCGACGGGTCCATTTCAACCGTGTGGTCGTGACAACATAATATGTCACATGATCACATTATTCGACAATTATATATAGAAAAATGTTTATATAAATATTTAAACCCGTATAAAGCCGCGTGTAATATTCTAAAAGGAATGGTGCTTGGTAAACCAAATTTGTGTCAGAATTTAATTGTTTCCGCGAGAAGAATTCAATGTTTTTCAAAAGTCTGCCAGAGTAACAAATCCGACCAACCTATGATTATTGAATAATGATGGTCTAAGACCCTTGTCCGTATCTGAAATCTCGTGGCAATTGAATGGTCGAAATCCGTTTCAAAGTATTACCGGCAACTTTCTATTCCGCCGAATGTTCAAAATTATAATCTTTATATGTATTTTTTCCCTATTCAAAATGTTCAGCGAGATTTAGTCATCTTTAAAACCTATCTCACTATTTTTTGATCTTGGATAGATGTTGTTAACATAATAATACTTTTTATTTTGTAGATCTCGTTCTCGTTCTCGTTCTCGTTCTCGTTCTCCCAGGAGATCACTAACACCAAGACGTGATCGTGATGATCGTGATGATAGGTATTATAGGAGATATTCTGACGATGAAAGAGATAAACGGCATAGTCACGAAGACAGAAGATATTCGTAAGTTTATCAATAAACTTAATATTATGCCCGTATTAACATATTAATTAATGTAAAATTTATTTTTCAGCACGGACAGATCCTCTAGCGAACGAGGTCAAGGTTAAAATGATTTACTACATCGTGATGCGCTTTAAATGTGCTGTATAGTTATGTTATTTGGATGAGCATTTAGGTGGTGATTTATTTTTCATTATCTGTTCTTTTTTCCATCCATTCAATGTATTATACTTGTATGTTAAAATGTGATATTATCAATATCATTACTTTCATACTAAATCTCGGAACCATTAATATAATAGTTTTCTTTATCGAAAATAATAAATTCCGAGATATTTACCTGAAAAATAAAATTAGATGTCCTTGTATTTAAATTTTCCTCTCATGCAGAATTTTTTTTCTTTAAATTCATTACATCGGTTATTGTATTAAACAAATAAATAAAGACCCATTTTTCTTAAGTATTAGCCAATTTTTTTTTTTTTTGAAATATAATACTAGTTGGTATTTGTCCTCCAAAATTGATAAACAATCTAAATAGGATATTCGGTATATAATATAACCATGGTAAAGAAAATGAACAATTATAATGTAATTTTCAAACAAAAAGGAAAAAGTAAATAAAAAAATGGTAATATGATTGCAAGCGCAACAAAGATCAACAATTATAATACAAGAAATTATAAAAATTCAAGTGTACATTATGTACTTGTTAAAATTAAAAGAAGGGAAGAAGGGAGTGATATAAAAAATAACTCGTATAAGCAAGATTTTAATTATCTTCTTTCAACACGACAACCTATAATAGAATACTTATTTAACAAAGGAAAAAATATAAAGATAAAATAAAAATAATATAAAAAGTTTTTCCGGTTTATTTTATGTAGGAACTCTCATATTTCCATCATTTAATAATGTATCGATCCAATACAATATAATCTGAATCCAGCCTTCATCACGCAAGTCATTTGGAAGCCATTCACTATATGGAATATTTCCCTGATTGTTATCAATTACAAACACAGATGTAATAATTCCGAAAAGATAAATTACAAGTGTGTAGAGTGCGAATGTAACAGTACTGTTAACCATATTATGTTGAGCAACAGTCATGTTTTGATTGCGTGTGACAAGCGCCTTCGATGATTGCATCGCCGATTGTTCGATTTTTTCTGACGATTGTGGCTAGAATGGACCAATTTCAGTTAAATGTTCTATAACATATATCTTGATAATAAAAAATTAGAAATGCATACCTCTATTTCTGGAACTGGAGTTGCTGCTATATTTAATGGAAAATTCGATAATATTAGCAAAAATTATATTATGAAATAATTATGTACAACAAAAATAATATAAATTTGGTAAAGTTTAATGTTGATTAAAATAAAGCCAATTAAATAATTTAAATTAATAAATGATTAACCTTTCCGCTTGCTTTTTCTTGCTGATTGGCGAAGTCTTGAATGTCTCATTAAATCAGTACTATCTCCATCAACACTATTCCTAATTTGTCTATCTCTTTTATCATGTGCGCCTGGTGCTATATCTCGGTTCCTTAATATGCCTTCAATCAAGGCATATTGAACTCCTAATTCTGAAGATAGTATTTGATATTGTGATTCAATATCCCTACCAGAGGTGTTTCGTGCAATTCCGCTTGCATCTGTTACTTGACGACGACTTGAACGTGATCCACTTTGTTTTCGGTTTGTATGATCGGTATCAGCACCACGATATCTTTCCAGTTCGCCGGATCGTGAATGCGATTGCTCTTCACTTGCGTTTATATCTGATGTATTATCCTTACGTCGTCGTTGGGTCTAATTATGAATTAGTCAACATATTTTCTTAATAAAGAAAATTTCTAGAAAAAAGTACTACCTTGCTAACAGTTAGTCTTACATCATCCGTGTTCGAATCTGAACCACCTTCTTCTATCGACGCAAGCGCATTGTCAAATAGCTCTGTTTGCAGGCTCTGCAAACACAATTAGGTTATATATTTGTTCATTGTTTCATTTTATAATAAAAATATTATAATATACTATACCTTATTGTTATTGCCTATGTTTTCTACGTCATTGGCAACATCGAGTTCAGTAAGCTTATATTAAGAATAATATGCTATAAATAAAGTAAAACTCATGAAAAATTTTAAGAAGGATATTTTTTATTGATAATTAGTGCTCTGCTACTTCGAATTTCCTCTAAATCGAGTTTTAATTTATCAATCGTTTCTTTTAAGTATAAATTCTCGTCTCGTTGTCTTACAAGTTCGTTCTCGTGTTGTTGAGCAGCTTCTGCATTCTTTTCTAACTTTATCAATGCAGATTCCAACCGCTCTCGATCTTCAGTCCACTTAAAAAATAAATAAATGCTTAAAAAATATATATTAAATAAATAAAAAATATTAAAAAACTAATTTTACCGCTCGTCTTTCCATAGAAAAGAATGTAAGGTTTCGTTCCGTATTAGACAATTCTTCTTCCTTAATTCGTACAAGATCTTTCAACTTTTCGGCTTCCTCTGTTCATAAATTAAAATAATATTAATAACAAATAAATGCTCATAGCTACAATAGTTAAAACAAATAATATTAATGTACCGCATTGTTCTTCATATTGTCTCTTAAGATGACTATAAAGTTGCCTTTGGTTATTTAAATTCTTTCCCACTTTCTGTATCTCTCCCTCCAACTAAAATATTAGATAATATAGTAAATATATTTTCTATGTTAAATAAGTAATAAATAATAAATAATATATACTGCAGAAATTTGATGCAAATTCGTCTTTTCTTTGCTCTTATGATCCTGAATTTCACGTTTTTTAGTTGCTAAATCTGCTTTTGTTTCATCCAATTTATGTTGTAATTCTTCAATACGATCCTCATGTTGACGGGCTACGGAAGCCAAATGACGTTCAGATTCTTTGAGGCGTTTAGTAAGATCAACAGTATGACGGTAAAGACGGCTGAGTTGGACAGCAGGATCGTCATTATTACTCTATAAATTTATTAACAAAAATATTAAAATCTCGGAATTTTCTAAATTTACAGTAAAAATATAACCATACAGTTTTTATCAAATTAGAAACCGCTTCGTCAATTCCACCACTCCCCTCAAAAGACTCTACAATTTCTTCCGAAGGATCATAATAAGGCTTAGTATAAGAAGATGTCATCATGCTACCAGGTGATTCATAAAATCCAGATGATGATAAACGTCTTGAACGCCCTGATGCTGAACTGCTATCCTCACCCTACGTTACATAAACAAAAAGTTAGAAAAGAACTGTAATAATTTGCTTGTTTTCATCATTAAAAATTACATACATCAGTTTCTTGAGGAATAGACATTGAACCATCCCTATTACCAACATGCCTATTTCGCCAATTACTACGAACCGATCCAAATTTAGTGACTGATCTCCGAGGCGTCATTGGTTCTGAAGAAGCTGTAGAACCAACTGTAGTATTATTAGAAGGAGCTGACGGCTGTAACTTGGTTATGAGCTGAAGAACGTCATCAACAGAGACTTCCATATCAGGATTCTGTTCACAAAACATCTGAAACATAGGCCTAGTGTCATCCTTTAAAAGTCTTGATGTTTGATTCCTTTCAAATTTTTCAATCATAGAGAAAAGATCCCTCGAAACAATTCTCCCACGGTTTTCTTTATCAAAGTCTGCAAAAATTTGTTCCAACTGCGATTTTAAGGCATTATATTCATTTTGCGAAAGCTATATGAAAATTGTTACAAAAATTAAGTTACAAATTAACCAACATAGTGAAAAAATTTTTTTATTGTTTAGCAGAGGCCAACCTGTTCGGAAACCTTTGACTCATCGGAATTAGACGGTTGATGCCCGTCAGTATTTGGCGGGCTTATTTGAAAACTCATTACGATGAAATATGTTTGTTTGTTCGAATCGTCAAAACGAACGCTTTCAGCACGAAAGCTTAAAGGAAGGGTGTGTTTATTCGTAGAATTAAAGTTGGACAGCTGGTGTTCGTATACTACTATATAACGGGTATAAATAAATTTACAGTTGTAAAAAAGCTAAAAAATTAGGGTATTTACTGAAAAGATAGTAGTTTCGTCGTAACTAAAGTTCGAATAAAATGGATTCCTAATTTGTAAACCTGTTTGGATATGTTTATGTGTATTTAAATGGTTTGGTTGGAAGGAGAGAATAAAAGATAATTAGTTATTAGTACTACAAACGTTTAAAAAGGATAGGAAGAGGAAGGTAGGATATTGGCAGTTGGATGACAGTCAGTCGCACAAGTCAAAAAGAAAATAATTTTTTTTTAATTTCTCAACATTAAAAAAGAAAGCCAAAAACGATAGACATATGTACGTACGCTAGTGCAATGTATACGGGACCCAGGGTAGTCAAGGGATACTTTAAAAAGCAATCAATTATAAAATGACGATACTGAATTCTACAATCAGAAAAAATTAATTTGATTTGCAGAATTGTAAAAACTTTTTGTTTACTATAAATATTTTTTTAATTATATTATTATAAAGTTACCTATTTTCAATACTTCACGTGATATTTTGGCTCAAATTATGTTTAATATTTATCTGATTTTTATTAGTAACAGTAACAAATCAGTATTTTAATTTATTAATTTATTTGTAAATATTTATTATTTTTACAATTATTTTAAAATTTTTTACAATTATGTTTATTAAATATAGCTTAATATTAAAATCAATTTATAATTATAATTATAAATGAAAATTATAATAATATTTAATATGTTTTTTATTTATTACTTTAACTTTATTTCTATATTATTAGTAGACTAGCTAAGCTGTTTCTATTAATAATAATTATATTTCATTTTGCAATATTTAATTTGCTTTTTTATTAACTATAACCCATTTATAAATTTATTAGAAAATATTTAATTTTGCAATATATACTTTTTATATATTTTTTTTAAGTTTTTAATTTTATTTATGGTTTTTACTTCAAATTACCAGAGGTGATCATCACTGTTAGCCAAAATTACCATATTTTGCGGTATATAAGCACCCCTTTTTACACTTGATGCCAGCCAAGATCCTTATAATTTTGGCTAAAATCACTATAATTCTGATCAGGAATGCTTATTTTCAGGAAGTGCTTACTTATCATAAAATACGGTAATAATTTTTATCGGCACTATATTTTTTAATACTGGTTGATTGTCATAATTTCAGTCACCAGTGATCATCACCCATGGTGATAGTTAGAAAAATTCTTTATTTATAATATTTGCAATATAAAAAAAAATTAGTACCAATTAAATTTCTTTTTCTAACTGTTTCTAAAGTACTAAATAATTTTAATTAATATAATTTGATAAGTATAATCTATAATATTTGAAAAAATATATATTATAATATTAAATATTAGTATTTAACAAAAAACTATCATATGGATAAATTTTTAGTACTAATATTTTGACAAAAAATATTGAAAATATGGCTTTTTAGGCTAATAAATCTGATTTACTACTTATTGACAAAAAGGCTAACCACCTTATAAATAGAAATAGGAACAGTTCTATTAGTTTAGTTTTAGTTCTATAGAATGGCAAAATTAGTTCTGAGCAGAATTATTTTGAAAAGTCAGTTTTAAGTGGTTCAATTCTATAGAACAGTCTATTTCTAAGCAGAACCGTTCAAAAAATCAGTTCTAAGCAGTTTAGCTTTACAGAACAGACCAAAAAGTTAATTAAATGCTATCTAAAAAAAAGTTTATCTAATAAGATACATGAACTGAATGGAACTAAACTGCTTAAGTCAGATAGTTCTGTTCTAAAAATTAAACTGAATTCTCAATTCTGGCTTCATTCTTAATTTTGAACTGTGTTTGAATTACTTAGTAGTAAAGCTTTCCATTCTTACTTATAAATAAATTCAATAAACTTATATTCTTAAAACTTTTAGAAATGACTTTAAGAAAATTTTATACATCAAATTAGAGTTTAGATTTGTATATCTGTCTATCTACAAATATGGGCGCTTTGCAGTAGAAAGGAATGAAACTACTAAAAAAAATAAAAAATGAATTAATATAAAATTTGAACAAATTATAACATTTAGAATATTTTTGGCATATAAAAAAAAATTTGAATTTTTTTAGTAGTTTCATCTCTTTTTACTGCAAAGCACCCATATATATTTATCCCTTAAACAGTAATGCAGGCAATAAATTATATTCAAACACAAACTTTGTTAATATGATTTGGATTATCCTATAATTCTGCGGTTATATTGACCTACATTTTTAGCATCAATTATATAGTTCAATATGTGACTAATTACTAAAATTAGATACAAATTAACCTCAAAAAAATAACATCAGAATTTTTATATAATAAATTAATTTTCTTTACCATAATATTCTACTTCATTACAAAGCATTTTAATATACTTATTTATTTTTATTATAAAACTTCTAATCCTAATGAACAAAATAAAGATAATAAAATTTAACTTTATGCATTTTTTTAAAGTTCACAAAAACAATTTTTTTTTAGGATTCTATGTGAAGTCAAATTGCCACTTCTAAACATTAAATTTTATAATAATAAAAGTTGTTTTCCATAGCAAAATCCATATATTCTATTAAGCTTTACTATAGCTATAATTAAATTCATCAAAATTGAATGCAAAAATTTTCCAAATTTTTTGTCATTTAAAAAATACAACTTTTGATCAATAGTAAATTTATAATCTTATAATATGAAATTAATAAATAATAATTATTGTCTCATAAATTATGATTTAAGCTTTTTGTAAAAAAAAAATTTTATTAGAATATCTTCATTTTTCATAAAATTAGATGAGAATTAAATTTTTGGTAAAATTGCAGGCAAATTTGTCTGCAGTATCTTACCATTTAAGAGATAATAAAAATTTAATATCTATAATCTATATAAAAATTAAGTTCAAATATGAATAAATTTTAAAAAAATTGAATGGATAATCTACATATCTATGTTATCTATGTTATCTATAAATAATTTAAATTTATAAATAATATGGATAATACAAATAATAATTTTAGATAAGGTCATACAAACTTAATTTTATGATTTTCATAATATAAAAATTTCATTAATAACCTGGCAATCCAGCTTTTAATTTTTTTTTTCAAAAATTTTATATGCGAAATTTTTTATTATTTTTAAAAAATTCTCACTTAGCATAGTAATAATATAAAAAATTTTTATTTAAGACTTAACAAAACTGACCCAGCCAGACTATAAAAACCATTTTTACCATTTTGTGTTGTCTAATATAAATTTTCAACAAATTTTATATATTAATAATTGGATAAACTTATTCGTAACATCCTGTTACACATCTTATCTATAACTACCTTGAAAAATTAGGTCAGATAAAATAATTTATATGTATTTTTATTTCGTTTTTTTTTTATTTTTTTAATAAATTTATTATAAATTTTATTATTGTAAAAAATCATATGAAAACTTCGTCCTTTATCTAAAGAAACTTAATTCTTCTATAAACGTCAATAATTTCTGCAAACATGATATATACAGTATTATTATATAAATGTCAAAAACGAATCAAGATAAAGAAATACAATGAAAAAATAATATTACCGATTCTGACACCTCGCACTATTATGTCCTGCTTGACCACATGTTTTGCAGGTATATTTTGCACAAGACTTTTTTTCAGTTGATGATTTAAACTGCTTTATTTCTGGGCATCCTTTACGCTGCGAAACTAATGGATTTTCAACTTGTTAAAGTTCATTTTCTTTATTATCATCAACTTGGACTTCAGAATGTTCCATAAGTTCTTAGTTTCGCATGATTATTATTTTCTTGTGTCAAATAATAAACTGTTTTAACTAACCAACTATTTCATTATGACTGTCAAGTTCAACAGAAAGTTGAGCTGCCTGTCGTACAAGTCCCTATACTTCTCCATATTTGACCTTTTTCTTTGCCACACAACGTAAAGCATTAATAACGGTTGTAGGAACAGTTGAAGGATTTGGAGTGAATACTACACCCGAAAAATTTTGAGCAGCTTCTGTGTTTACAAAACAACAAGTTTCTGCTACTGCATCATTATTTTTCTGATTATCGATATACCACCTCGAAGGTATCATTTAGACTTAAAATCCTGCAACTTGTGAAGTTATCATTATTCGAAAGTAATGGTGACATATAATGTCACAAGATATATTAGACATGCATAAACAAAGGTAAGAAATGGAATTGATTATTACCATGAAATATATATGCTTTTTGTATTCAGGTTGCATATCAGTAATCTTCCATACTTCTTGAATGTTTTCTTCACCAACTTCAGCAATCATTGACTTTAACAGAATTTGCTTAATATCATATGAATCTTCAACACATCTGTCTATTACACCAGCTTCTGAATCCTATATAGTAATAGTATTAGATTTCGTTAACATTTCAATATATAAAAAAGACACTAAATACCTCAACAATATTTAATTTCACTTGACTTGGTACAAAGTAAAGGCATTGTGCCATTTCCATACGCTCAGCAGATAATATTTGTGGGGTTAGGTATTCAGTTATTATTTTATCGACTTTGGGAAAAAGGTCTTGACTAACCGTTGTAATCCCTACACAAGTTAATAAAGTGCGGTACTCAAAAAACTGATTCTATTGAGCTTTATGTTCAAATCGTGCATCAAGAACATCTGCGAGACCGCATAATGTACTGTTTGCTGACAATTCGCGCTTGATTATATTATTGTGACTTTTGATGCGGGAAGTAGTTTAAATTTCTGTGGTAAAAATTTTTGACGTAAATGCATAAGCCCACATTTGACGGTTAGAATAAAGAACTCTCATCAGGTAATCCTTTATACTAGGATATTTTTCTATAAGCTTAGACCATCTTTCATAAAAAAGTTCTTCACATAAACTGTTACAACATGAAAAAAGCTTTGAACGAAACTTTCATATTGATCGCTAAGCTTTGATTTAACATTTTTTGGTAAATTTTCGCTGATATGGAAAATGCAATGAATCAGGTAAGTTGTCTCATATATTTGTGTGATCATTGCGTCCATGGTGGGATCGGCATCTGTGACGAACATTAAAGGTTCTGTCATTGTTGCTTTTTTTATACACTTCAAAATCCATTTATAAGATTCTACCAATTTGTCAGATATAAAGGCTTGTGCTACAAGTCGTGATTTAGTATTGTTATCAACAACAAGGAAAAGTGATAATGGCATTTGATAATGGTTGGTCTTAGCAGTGTTATTATTTAAAATAACATCATAATACTCTAACTAAAGAGTAATTTGAGCTGGAAACATTCAAAAAAGCTGAGTAAGTCTCTTATCTTGATCAAGCTGAAAATCAACAAACCATCCAGGATCATTTAACTTATGTTCAATTAGTATTTTTGGTAAACAAGATGCATTATGGATTACATCTGGTTTAACCTTATATTTTTGTATTGCATTAGAGAAATCACAGTCAAGAATAGATATAGTCAGAAATTTTGCCTTCAACTTTCATTGAATGGTAATCAGTAAATTTCTATATTCAGTGAGAAATTGGACTTCTTTAAGGACATCATCAGGAATGCAACGGTATTTTGATGAATAATTTTCAGTATCAGCAGGAAATAACACATGGTTGTGCAATAAAGCTCCGCATGAGCCAAGCTGGCTCACGAGCTGACTTGAGCTTTTCAAGTTGAGCCGAACTGAGCCATGATTAAATTGGCTCAATGGCTCACGAGCCAGCTTGAAAAGAGCTCGAGCCGGTAATAGGCTTGGCTCAAAAAGCTCAAGCCAGTAATAGGCTCGGCTCAAAAAGCTCAAGCTGGCTTGAGTTATTATACAAAAAATGTTACGAACTGTTTTTTGTATAATTATATATTTAAAAAAATGTTGCGAAAATGTTTTTTTCATAGTATTATATTGAAAAAAAATGTTTCGTAACATTTTTTTCAATATTTGATAAAAACATTGCGAAAACGTTTTTTCATAATACTATATTAAAAAAAACGCCTCGCAACATTTTTTTTCAATGTTTTAATAAAAAACGTTGCGAAACGTTTTTTTATAGATAAAGCTCGAGCTTAGCTTAGCTCGAGCCATAATTTTCCTGGCTCAGCTCAGCTCACTTTAGCTCAAGCCGAAATTTTTTATGGCTTGGCTCACTCTGGCTCAGACCAGAATTTTTTTTTCAAGCCAAGCCGAACCAGACTGTAGCTCGGCTCAAGTCAGCTCGTGCGGAGCTTTATTGTGCAAATTATTGAAAGTGGTAAGAGATACAACTTGAGAGTTTTGAGGGCAATTGAAATTTGCATTCTATAGATATTGCTGGTGTTTCAATTTATGATCTCAATGACTATTAATATCAACTGTTTTTGTGGATGATAATGGCCGCCAAATTCACATCCAAAGCTACGATTAGTGATCTGATCCTATTTCTAAATGGTCATCCAGATACAATCTCAAATCTCTTCAGCAGATCCAGATTTCCATCTGGATCTGAAATTTTACAGATTGATTCTTAATTTAAGATCTATCCAGATTAATCCTTATTTGCATTAATTTAAGATCTATCCAGATCTATCCCAATTCGAATTTTAGCAGATCATCTGTGATCCGTAAATTTTTATTGGTCCATTTACTTGAAGCTTACGCTTTCAAAAAATTTATTTATTTTTTTTAAAAAAAAAAATCAGTCCGCTAATATATTATTATAAAAATTAGTAGTTTATATTTAATATTAATGAATATTTCATTTATTCCATATATTCTTGTTATTTATTACAAATTTAAATACTAAAAAGTAAAAAAACAGTTTAACAAATAACAATTCATGAATTCAAGGTTAATATTATTCAACTTCGTCCCACTCTTTTGCAAAAACTTTCATTGAACGGATATTCTTCTTTAAAAACAATATCTGACCCACTAAACTTGTGTCTAAACGATTTCTTTTTGCTGAAATTAGTGAACTAGCGTGAGAAAATAACCTTTCGCTTGATACAGAAGTAGCTGAAATCCCAAGGTATTTGCAGGCAATTTGTGATAACTTTGGAAATTTTCCTGCATGAACTCGCCACCAATCTAATGGATCTTCTGCTTCTAATGCAGCTGGCATTGCCAAATAACTATCAACTTTATCAATAGTTACAGGTGTTAACAGTTTTTTAATTTTACTTTGACGGCGCTGGCAGTATTCTTTTTGTGAACGCAATAAAGATTCTGCACCTGAAAAAGGTATGATTGGATTAGATGGCTCTGCTATAGGTGCTATTGATGTTATGTTATTTGAGTTATTAGAATTCAATTCATTAAACTCATCACGAAGTTTTTAAATTATTTCAATTTTTTTATCTTCTAGTTCTAAACCTAACTCCTTATAACGTGGATCTAATAAAGTAGCCATTAATCCTATATCATTAGTAAGATATATAATATTTATAATATATATCACCAATTTTCTATATTTTTATATTTATCAGGTACCCGATATATATAACATTATAAAATATTATATACATATATCACATTTATTATATATATATCAGATACCTGATATGTATCTGATAATATTGATTTTGACTAGTGCTGGACTGCATTACACTAAAAAGTTCTCTTCGCATCTTGGTAAAATCGGTCTGTTATCCATGGAATGTAGTCAAATAGGAGAAACATTAACTTTTTTAATTTTTGATAGTACTAATGGTAGTTCGGTTTAAAGTTCAGGCCATGTTTAATACAGGAAAAGGATTCAGTCAGACTATGTATAGTATAGTCGATTCTACCTATTTTGAGATATATTTAGGGGGGTAGCTTTTGATATTTGCCAGAGACAGGTTGGGATTATAGTCTTAACTTTTCTTTGCATGTATTTTTGGAAGATTATTTGTTCTTGTATTCTATTAGTCTTGCACTTGTTACGGGACTTGTAGTTACACCTAATGTGTCTCTATAAGTATCTGTGGCATTAATTAATAAAGTATAAGCGCATGCTATGTTTGCCTTGATTTTGACTAGTGCAGGTTAACCAAATTCAAATAACCTGACAGGTTGACCTAAATTTATCAGATTAAGTTTAACAATTGCAATTCAACATTAGTTCAAATTATAATATCAATATAATCTGAATGATCTATTAATCTGAAACTATGATTTTATATAATATAAGTAAATTATGATATTATAATTCACTTTTTATATTGATTTTATATACAAAAAATGAATTGTGATATCAGAATTCACATTTCTATATTGATTTCATATATAAAAAGTAAATTGCAGTATTAGAATTTACATTTTTATATTAGGATTAATTTTACATTCACCTCCGGTGAATTTCACCTTGATCTGCAATGCATTAAAATTTTAAATTTACTCCGGTGAAATTCACCAGATGATTTCATATTACACAAACGCGTAATACATATTTTGCTTTTTGCTTTCTTTAACTTTAGTTGTTTTCAGAAAACAACAATTTCAAATAACTTTAAGACTCACTTTTATTGCTAGCATTTTTATTTTTCTATCATTCCCTTTACTCCCACTTTGTTTTTAATTATCCTTTTCATTTATCATTGT
>QZLH01000249.1:64178-75032 GCA_003833135.1 Oehlia diaphana | reverse complement strand
CAAGAAAAAATAATTTATATAATAACTCATTATAAAGCGAACAGCAAAAAAAAAAAAAAAATTGTGATCAAGCTTTATAATTAATCAATCGGACCCAAGTAATTTTAAGCGAATCACTGGACCGCGTGGTCCGATGATCCGGACCCAAATTCACATGACTGTGCTAAAAATTGACGTGACTGGACTCAGAAAGATCATCGGACCAGACACCGTAAGGCATAACCTTTACATAATCCAGATCAACCGATTCTGATAATCTTCAAACCAATCTTCACATTGGAGTCCTTCGTCAAAATTAAAGAGGTTATACGACAGTTTTCAAACTACAATCCTGTCTAAATGGCCCGACATCCCTTGCGTCTTCTGTGGAAGACTTTTATACCCAGAAAAAAGCATGTTGGGTGTCTTTACAGCAACGGATACCCAATATTTCGTTATCATTTAACCCAAACATCAAATACCTGAGTTGAGGCCGTTCCCATATCTCTCTCCTTTACCGGAAGAAATAAATACTTTCCGTTCCCCTGCACAAGAGAAGATACCTATCGCCCGTTTTCCTCCACTGTTCTTTAGGAAGAACGCCGAATAGCAATCCTTATTCGGAGTGCAGATCTTTAACCGGTACGCAAAGCGTTAGATCGCATGCACTATATTCCGGAGCACGGGGGATTTCTTGGAATCGAACGAAATCAAGATTTTGATAATGAAGAGACGTATTCATACAATGATGAAACTTTGAGCTGCTGCATGGCTGGCCGAAAATAATCCGTACCTTCGACCATTTACGAATATCTTATCGTTGAATCGGGATAACAAGGTGCTAACTGATCCGTTTCCTGTTGGGAGCCATCTGCAGACAGACACCTCAAAGCTCGCCATACCCCCCAGTGGTATCATAGAGTGACCACAAGATAAGACTACACCCCCCAAGGTATAGAAGTGACCTCAAAGACAGGACACCGACGCGCCACCTGTTAACGCTCATGATATAGTCGTTCCAAACTATATTTCCCGAGTGAAGTCCATGACGAAGACTTCCATTACAGCAGGTTGATGGCAGGTTTCGTTCAGGAGAGCGATACCTTAAGATTACTCATCTCAACCCATGATCCAAACTTGGAGCCTTTACTCTTTCCGGACCTGTTTACTGATGGGAGGGACACTTTCGCGACTCGACGAACTTATCAGATCCTGGCAATGAAACTCGTACGGAAACATATGGTAAATACATTAAATCGCGTTTGATGAGGTGGAGGCTGCACCATCATTGGCCCTCGTGGTCCTATCTCCAATTAGAGAGAAATTACGTCACCACCAGAATACTCGAGGTGCGGGTCGCTGACATTTTGAGCTGCAGGTGTATTTGATTCGCCAAAACAGCAGCGTAAAGTTCCGGTTCATAAGAGGATCGGGCATAGTGACATCATTCACAATCATATCATCAATGGTATTCGTCATTTGTGCGGTGCGCGGCACCTCTGTTTTGGAACTCAACTCGATCAAAGAAATTAGTGATTTCTCCAAAACCCGTTCTGGTTTTTTGTAAAGTTCCTTCTTCAGGACCTGAAAACTATGGACGAAATAGTTGGTACAATGGAACGGTCTGTTCGTCGGTAAGGTATCACCGTTGTCACTATTGGAAAGTATATCATGAAGGTGTACTCAACGAGTCTCTGCCATACTCAGCGGTATGAATAAGATAGGTAAACCAAGCTTATTTAATATCGCATTCAGATGGAATTGCTTCTGATGAAAGTAAGAATCCCCGTACGTATAAAGGATGGGATGGGAATCGTCTTGTTTTCATCTTATATATTACGTGAGGAGTAAGCACTGGGTTGAAGTAGATCCCTGGCAGTTGGAAGGGTGCCAGTTGGCGCATTAGAGTTCAGATGAGATTGTAGCAGCAAACGTTCAGGGCAAACATGCAAGAAAGTCCCTATAGCGAAAAAACCTATAATGTTACAAGTGAATCCCGATACGTAATATAAGTGTTTGACCGAGGCTGATTCTTGGGTCGTACCTTACCACCCTGCGATATTCTTGCTTTGGGATGCGCATATCAACGTTCAATACATAACCGATAAGGGTTTCACCAGATACATGACAAAGTACATTACGAAAAGAGGACCATCACATGTATTCAATCTCTATGAGAATGATCTCTTGAGGGAGCATGTCATCGCGCATCGCCTTGGTTCAATGGAACTCATGTTTTTGCTCCTAGGTCACGATATTTTGCAGCTCTTCTGTTACCGTAAAGTTTCTCATGACTAATCCTCCTGCCACAAGGACCCGTACGATACTTCCTGTCTACGTTTGAACAAATGTTTTGCTGAAATGTTAGACAGGATGCTGGAATCATTAAGCACTCACCTCTCTCCCAACCTTACACAAATTATACAAGATCAAATGAATGACCTCAAACTCCTACCTCGCTTTTATTCTGAAACCACCATGCTTGAACTTCCACGTGATCAGTACCGTGTTCTCTCAACTATCATCAATATGTACCTAGGCAAGAATGATGTTTTTTACCGTTATTTTTAACAACTCCCCATCGCCATCACAACGATTCAGAATTATATTCTATGCTAGAAGAAATTCGAATGCAAAACATGTCACCTGAAACATGGGCAAAACTCCAACAACGTAATTCAGAATTCTTACTTCAACAGCTACTTTGCTCAACACTACACATACTGTAGGTTTTAGAGAAACCTCTCAGCAACATCTCTAAAAATAAATTCCTGATCACACAGGCTAGAGATATTGTCAATTCTGTACAATGGGATCCATCTTCTTGAGAAACTATGTTTAAGCCTAAGACGGATCTCGCCTTTCCGTTCGTCTTCAACCAGGTGCTCGCGTGATGTATCTCAACAATTCTCTTATTTCCCACGGATTTGCAATGGTACAATAGGCATGGTTACTGATGTATACCCTTTAGAAGAGTACGCTAGGATCGCTTTTTCTGTTAGGGGCTCCATCATCGACATTGACTTTTATAAGCAAACCCATTATTTTAAGATCAATGGAAACAATTGCAATCGTACGCAGTTTCCCTTGCAAAATTGTTTTGCCCTTACCGTTCACAAAACCCAGGGTTTGACTTTACCAAGGGTATGCTTAGCATTGGATGTGAACATCTTTTCACCCGTCAAGCTTATGTTGCTCTTAGTAGATGTTCTTTCTGGGATAATATAGAAACATCTCACCTTGATAGATTAGCTTTCATGGTTGATGAGGATGTTATCTTGGAGTATCAAAGGTTGAATGACATCCTCACTTCTTTTCGTGATTATTATAAGATGCTATCCCGATTTTAAAAATAAATGTTCTTTTATTTAAACTGATCATTTTCATCTATTTATTACCAAAAAAATTTAATTTTTTTTAAAAAAAAATTAGTAACGCATTTTATTTAGAATCCCTAAGATTACATAATTTTATAAAATACTTAGAGTTACCGATAATAAAATAAGAATAACTCCATAACTAACTGATCTATCTAAATAATGAAAATTTAAATTCTAACTAAATTATTGTTCGTTGATCACTGATCTATCTTTTAAAAATTGTGAACACAATAAACTAACTACATAAACAATTAATGTATTTAAAAAAATTGTAAAATCGAGAAATTAATATATTAGAAAATATTTATAAATTTATATCGTAATACACCTATCTATAAATGAATTATTCTGCCTATATTATATATACAGTCTGCCCCCTCTATAGTCACCACAGATATAGTCACGTCCCCCCTTATAAGCACATTTAGTTTATTAAAAAAGATCCCCCTCTTTAGTCACACCATATAGTATTTTTATAATCACATAATCACACCAATTTTTTTTTGGTGTGACTATATAGGGGGTTGACTGTATTCATATTTCACAAGATTATCTTCGCGTGCTGAATTATTAGGGCACAGAGCTTTCACGAATCTCAATTTGACTTTGACAAAAAAGATCGATGGAGTTACAGTTGAATAATGCATTTAAAGACCAGGATATACAGAGAATTATTGATACACTCTCTGTTGAGACAGCGGATACGATGAGGTGGTCAATAGGACCCAAAAACATATCGATACATGGAACATCATAATGGATACAACCATGACAATTATTTATAAAGAACTTCCTGTTAAACAGTGTAAACGTAACATAGGCTTCAAACGATATAATAAAAACGATCGTTACCCGAACAGCATACAATAAAGTTAGTGGATCTATGGAATAAGTGGCAACGAAATTCAAATGCCGAATTGTTTAGCAATGAAGATAAGAAGGATCAATGGTTTAGCCGCGTTAATAAATATAATAACGACTACAAAAATCATCTAAGTGACACACAAAAGTTGGGTTCATTTAGCTGAATACGGGCTAGACAAAAATTGGAGTTGCGATGCGCTGAAATTCAAACTAACCAAACCAAGTGGCACAATAATGTATTAGACAAACGGAAACCTCCCATCATTATAGACAAAGCACGTATTGTTAATGAGAACGGTCCTACCATCATTACTCACCCTAAGCGGACAGTTTCCCATTCTACAAAACCAATTTAGAGCCCGTAACACGGATCTAGACAATTTGTCCGAATTTTGGCAAGAAATATGTAAACCAAAGGATAAATATGCGGGAGGCATGGAGACACTCAATAAGCCGATTACGTTCGAAAGATGGATGCACATTTTATGTCAATTAAAGTCTGGCTCTGCAGCAGGACTATCGGGAATGATCAAGAAATTTCCGAATGAGGGGTACTCATATTAATACAATTTTTTAATTATTCTCTTAAGCAAAGCTTTTTACCTTCAATTTGGTCAACATCTTTAATAATACCAATACCGTTAATACCGTTGCACTTTTGAATTGTTTTAGGAAAGCGGTCACCAAGCTTATAACCAACGGACTTAGTCATCCAATAATATATCAAAGGGCTGAACTTCTGCGGTTTAAAGGAAGAAGGCACCAACGCACCACTGTCCATCCTCACAAATATCATAGAAGATTCCCAAGTAGTATTGTCAGTAACATCATGAATATTATACCCTCGAACTGTTTTGAGTTGATAGTGGTAAAAATAGAGGATAAAAGATCTTCCATAACAACGGAGAGATGGCGTCTCCCTGATCTATACCGTCCTTAGCAACAAATTGATATAGGCTCAATTTTCGGTGTAGGAAGATATTAATAATCCATTTAATGATTAGCCTATATGGATGACACATGCTTTATAGAGAAAGAGTACAAAACAATATAGTTCTAGCTAATGAATTTTATAAAATGCACGATATCCACATCAACGGCTCGAAGTTAGAACTGATTGTCTTGAACCCTAGTAATATTATAGAGGAACAGTATGTAAATGTGACAAATCAAAATCGAAGCCACAAACTCGGAGATCAGATATTTGGTCATCCAAACGATCACGGGCGAAGCAACTGCTAGACTTAAGGATGTCTTCAACTCATTCATTGGAAAATTCGACACACCTTATATAATTAACTAATAAAGTCTTAATTCCAAGACTGATTTATATAGGTCAATATTTTACATTATCGGAGCACGATTGGAACAATATTTTTGCTCTAGTCATCAAAGTGATCGGGCGGGATTGGACCTTCCTTATGCGTGAAGATTACCATCACTCATGGGTACAACTCCACTCAACAGATAGCCGAATTTGCACATAGAATCAATAATACCTCCTTGGCTCAACGGATCAGCTCTCATTACACTCCCCATCTTTGATATTGCTCTATCTGACGTACCGAATCTCATATATTTATCCGTTCATAATGTCAACTTGCATGTACTTTTGGCTGCTCGTACTATGAATATTTCATTCCAAACTGGCAGATTTGATCGAGATCATTGGTCGATCAAAGGAGGGCTAACTTCTCTTTACCATTTATTTTAATAACATAATACTAGAAAACTTATGTTCCGCATTAACCAGAGAAGAGCGTTTCTCATCTTATTCATTGGTAACAATACAGACATCTGACGAGATTATCATCTAAGCACACTCTCAAACAAATTAGATTATTTTTAGTTTGATGACAAAATATAGTTTAGACTTTTATCACATTATATATTTATTTTGACATCATTATTTGTATATAATGCATTTAGCCTTTTATGATAAAAAAGGAAAAAAAAAAATAGTTAAATTATTACCATTTCAAACTCGAATAGCAGGTACTCAGAAATCACCAAGGACGTTGGAATCAAATCTTCATTAGATACATTGTCATCGAATCTCTAAGATATACCGAAAGACAAAAGAAGTAAACCGTTCATTTTAATCAAAAGTTCCTTTTGACGTATACACATATCATGAACTTATCGCGGTGTCGATCACACAATCATAGCCTCATAGAAATAATTATCTGCCCACATGTAGACTGGATCAAACTAAGTTACTTCCTATAATCAAATCATCTGAGGGCAATATATTATTACATGACGATTGGGCTCTTCTCTTTAATCTTACCAGTAAAGAGTCAAGCAACGGCACCACCATTACATCGGGAATTAACCATAGCTCCAATCACCAAAATATGATGTCAGTCGCGATACAACGGACGTATGTGTATGGATAGAGGGATGTATTGAGAACCAAGAACTGAAACGTGAGCTTATAACAGTCCACAATGAACTGAAACATAAATCGGCAGTAACATTCTATACCGATGGATCGTTAGCTTACAAACACATCATCACAAACAACGGGATATTGATTTAGATACACCAGTTGTCGATAGGGCCGCTTTCATTGTTCAGGACAGTTAATGCGAGAACCAGATCGGAACTAGTGACGATCTTTTTAGTTCTTCTATCGGCATTATGTGCTTCTAAAGTACCATTCACACAGATAGTCAAGCTGCAATTCACCATTAACCATATTAAATATTTGTCTACAAGAACAAGTAGATATTTTGGCTAAAGAAGCAGGGAATATAGAGGGTCATTTTAATTAACTATAGCCACCCTAATATGCGTTACTTTTCCTCATTTTCAAAGATTTCCAATTGAACAGAAATTTAGAAAATTCGTGAAACCATTTTTAGACTTATGTTGCGGCAGAACATTTATTACTTCCCGTTAGCGACAACATGGGCGGGACAAATATGGACATCATTGGTTGGGATATTAAATGGTCGTGAGGATTGCATGGATTATTAATTTGGGTTATAGTTTGGGTTAAGCTATTAATAGCGGGACTATTAGAGAATTCAGGTTATTGATTTTTATTGTTAATTATAATTTTATTTTATTTATTTATTTATTATGTATTATTTTGGTGTTATTTTTTGCGAAATCCAATTAATATACAGTGTTACGTGTACTGTACATTAAAAACACACACATATATATAATTTATAATTAGAGGTATTAATAAAAAATATTTTTAAAATCTATCTATATAAGAATTTTTCAGAGATATAACTTAGATTGCTGGAGAAACTAGGGGGGTTTTGGCAAGTTGGTGAAATACCAAAATAACAAAACTTTGCCAAACTACATACATTAAAGTCTTATTAAAAGTTGGTGAAATTCTGGAGAAAAATAAAACTTGATAAAACTTATTATAAATGCTAAATCTGCGGTAAAACTAATTATAGGATTTGGAAAGATTTAGGCAAGTAACTTTAATTCTAAAATTTTTTCAGTTATTATACAACAGATTTCAAAATTCAAAATTTATCTTTCAAATTATTTTACAAGTAGATTTGTCTGCAATTTCATTTTTAATTAAAAAATATTTTAGATATTTTATAAAAACAATATTTTTATTAAATTTTATATTATTTGATATTGTTTGTAAAAAAAAAGTTCAATTTGATTAATGATTTTTTAGAAGTAAATAATTAACAAATAAAAGTTAAATTCTCACTGATTTAGAAATATAAAATTATTACTATTTAATATATCTTAATTAAAAGAATCTAATAAATAAAATTCAACTTTTGACTATAATGGAAAAATTCTTTCCAATGATCATTATATCCATTTATTTTTGCAAAAAAATTTTAATATTTTTTATTATAGACTAAGTAAACAAAAATGACTTTTAATAGTAAAATATATTTTTCAATGAACTTTAGGATTTTAAAAATATATATAGAAAGACACTTTTACAATATATTGCAATAGCACTTAAGATATTTGAGAAGATCAATAAAATGAGGATATTCCAAACTATTCAGCAAGTTATACCTTTAGAAGAATACTTAAAGTTGTCAAGTTTACAAAAATTCTATCAGAAAGAATTTGTTGATGATAATGCAAAGTTTGCTTGATTACTTTTTACAAATGTTTGCTATGAATTAAGAAGTTATAATAAAGATCTTTCTTACTGAAGAAACTGTACTATTGAAAATAATAAAAACAACCAATAATATATTTATTATATAAAGGATAATCTGATAAATTTGAAAATTTCTGAAAATTTCAAATACTAATTACTGATAATGCAATCTGAATCTTCAACAACAAAGAATTTTGAAAATTCTAAAAAGAAGTTGAATACTAAAGTCACACTATTTATTTTTAAAGGAAAGAAGAAAATATTACTTATATTAAAATAGTTATTCAGGATTTAGGTAATAAATGATACTGGACCTAAGTCACCTAACTCTTCTATATTAATAGAAAAGCCAGAAAACTTAATAATAATAAATATGTAGTAAATAAAAATCAAATTCAATTGAATAAGAAAAAATAATTTACATATTAAAAAAAAAGATTTTTATTATTATAATTGAATATGATGACCTTTCAATTTTAAATAATGTCCAAAAAATAAATTTATATAATAATAATATTTTTTCTGTCTAATTCTAATTCAAGCTTCTCATCAATTACCTGAAAGTATGAGATCATATAAATGACATAATTGCTATAAAATAAAAATTAGAAAAAATATATGATAGTTATAAACTTTAATGTACAGGCTATAGAACTGTAAAATAGTTTAAATGTACCAAAATTAGCTAATTTAAAAGAAAGCTAAACTTTAATCAGGTCTATATATACACCCCTACCATAAATTACCAGATTTTTTTACTATTTGTAAAATTTATGCGTAAATTCAAAATTTTATATATATATCGATATGAAAAAATTTTTTCACTTGATAATTAAAAATTTTTTTTTTCTTAAAATAAAATATTGAATATGAAATTTATTATATAAAAAATTTGAACCAATAAAATTAATATTTAGTATGTCCACCTTTAGCCTTTATTACTGTCTCGATACGATTAAGTAAACTTAAAATTAGGTGGTATAATGTTTCTATACTTATTTTCTCTATTCCTTCTGTACTACACTAATTAACTCTTGTTTAAATTTAGGTAAAGGCTTCTTTTTTTATATCTGATGATCCAAATGGTCCCACAAGTTCTCAATCAGGTTTAGATCTAGGTTTTGTACCACCTAGTCCAATATTGGAACATTATGTGTTTTCATCCACCAAATACTATAATTTGATGTATGACATGAAGCTCCATCTTGCTGAAATATGAAACCAGATAATTATTTACCTATAGTATAAAGTGATTAGCTAAAATGTTGATGTAATCATCAGAATTCATATTTCCATCAATCATAACCAAAGGTTCTACTTCATACCAGCTAAAACAACCCTAAAATATCACTGAATCCCCTCCAAACTTAACTGTAGGTAAAATACAATTTTTATTGTAGGCTTCTCCAGGGCTTCTTCACACTTTTACTTGGCCATCTGATTCAAAAAAAGCAAATCTTGATTTGTCAGACCATACTACCTGTTTCTACTCATCTTCCCAATTTTGTTTTTCTCTAGCCTATCTCAATCGATAGGACCCCGAACAATACATATAAAGGTCACATTAAAATCAAAATTTTTTACTATGATCAATAAGCAAATGATTTTCAATTCGGCTAAGCAAATTTTTCATATGACTTTTAAAATTCCATTTCGTTATGCAATCTATTTTATGACATATTAATATATATCTATTTAATTAGCATTAATTTGAATAATAGTTTTTTAGATAATTGTATTAAACTCTTTATTATTAACATATTACATCATATTAATAATTGTATTTCTAATATCATCACGATTAAAATAATTAAAAGTATTTTGTGCTATTCCTATTAAAGTTAATGAACTTTCACTAATTATTAGTTCATTTGTGTTAATATTATATAAAATATTTTGAGAATAATGATGAGTAAATAATACATAGCCTTCCAAAGTTTGGCTTGCAAAAATATTAAGATGAATCGGTAAATACACTTGTAAAGAAATATATGATAAATCTTTGATTTGATTAATTGCTTCTTGAGTATAACAATGGTTACCATAGCCTTCATAATACATTGATATTATTTTAGCAACACAGATTTTTTTTCCATATATTACAATAACAAAATCATCTTGCCGTAAGGGAAAATCTTGAGTAACATTTGCTGATTCAATATACATAACTGCATTTAAATAACAAATTATTAGTAAAAATTTATACAAAATAATAAATATATTATACTGACTTACTCGCATTATTAGTTTTACGATTATAATTACAAACGGTTCATCTTTGCTTTGACAATTCAGAATTTTGTAAATTCACAAGACTCATAGTCATTGTTTTCCAATTTTCTTTCCATCATTTTTCACGTGGCTTTATATAATGTACTGTTGGATCATTATTATTTGTGAAATGTGAAACAATTTGGCTAGCCTTATTTGGATTGATACTTCCAGTATTTGTTTGCTTATCATAATATACACGATATTGTCTTTCAACTGGCCTTGAATTATATGCTTCATGATGTTCTCGTA
>QZLH01000249.1:33565-55625 GCA_003833135.1 Oehlia diaphana | reverse complement strand
GGCAACTTGTGGCATTATTTATTGTGGCTTTTCTTTGTATGAAAAAATATCGTTTTTGATAACTTGAAGAAAGTTATTTAAAAGTTGATCAAAAAAATTAATGTGTTTTAAGGATATGATTGTCATGTTGTGCACGAATATTTCACAAAAATTTAAAATTGCGAAACTGCAATAATTGAAAATTACGTTATATATTAATTTTTATTTGAAAGTTTAAGCTAAAGATTCTTTTCCAGAGTTATATTATGTCCCAATGTTAAAATTACCCGAATATAAGCACCCTTATAACAAAAATAGGTTGCTTATATTCAGGACTTTACGGTAAATACATAAAAAGAAAAAAAAATTCCAGAAAATTAAAAATTGTATAAGATTACTAAATTAGGGATTTTGCTACGCAAACTCATATCTGAGTTTAGTAAACCTCCTGCTTGGTTACGCATTTGAAAACGTGACTATGTTAAAATTTTTTTTCGGCTAAGCAAAATAAAATATAACTAAAAAATTTTTTTATATGATGGCTAAGCAAATTTTTTTGTTACCTATATATGTATTGTTCAGGGTCCTCAATCGATCTTTTCGTTGTTTTTCAGTTAAAAGAGGTTTCTTATGTGTAGAATAACTGCTAATATCTATTCCATAAAGATATCTTATTACTGTACTTTGATGCAAAGTTATATTAAGACTGGAGTTTAATCTGTTTGTTATATCACCTAGAGGAGAAAACTGATCAGTATGAACAATATGTCGTAAAATTTATATATCATGTTGAGTTAAAATTTTGGTTACCAGAACGTCTCTTAGGTATTGCAGAGCCTGTTTTTTTATATTGTTTGATAGTATTACTTATTGTACTGGTAGGTATATCAAGCTGAGTGGAAATAATTTTTTGTTTAACACCACTCAAATAAGCACCAATAATTTGCTCACATTTAGTTACTGTCAGTTCATTTTTACGCATTTAAGACTAGAAGAGTAATAAAAACTTTTTTTTATTTTTTTGTTTATATATGCGATAGGGAAAAATCGCAGTTTATGACACTGATGTGCCAATTCATATGATAAAAATCTGGTAATTTATGGTAGAAGTGTGTATATTACATAATATTTATATATTTAAAAATAAATATAAATAATTTAATTATTTTATAAGGTTGATAACTCTTGGCTCATTGATTAGTCTGTGAGTCCCCTCATATAAGCCTGATTATGGTGAGGACATAGATTCAATTCTGGTCAATCACAGAATTTGCACTGAATTTTACTGCGTGCGAAAATACCATCTTGTTAAAGTGGAGGCATAAGATTAGTGTGAACTGCATCATGGTATATCAGTGTGTACATTAGGCCAGTGATGAGTTTTGAACATAATTTTTAACTTTAAAGATTTTGGACAAGGTTTTAGACATAAGAGAATTGTCCAAAACCCTGTCCAAAACTTGTCCAAAATTGTTCAAAACTGTCCAAAATTGTTCAATTACCCAATACTGCATTAAGCTATACATTTTAACAGAGAGTCATAGTATCTTCCATTCTGAACCTGAAACAATGGTAAGTCAATTGTCCTATTAAGGAATTGAACCTCACCTCAGAACCTTATATATCTGTGAATTAACAAACATCATAGTTGGTCTAAATCTATTAGAAGATAAACTATTACAAAGATATTGCATCTAAGATTTTACTATCCATGAACCTCATCTAGCATGCGAACCCTCACAGTAAAGTTCACCATACCCTTAGTTGTATTGTAGAATGACCACTAAGACAAGAGTTCACCTAAGTAGTATATCAGCAGTGACTATCTAGACCATATTTGATGTATTGGTGGTAAACCCTGGGTGGCTGAAGTAAATCACTTATAATATAGGGGGGATTCTATACCCTCAGAGCTTACTGTCCTGCTAGTCACTATTATACTACTGGGAGATTAACAACTGTGATGGGCTGGTATGGTAATCGTAACCTATAGTAGGCTTTGAATAAGACCATTCCAGTTAAAACTACTATGGAAGGCCTTCTAGACATTCGCTCTATTATATCTGCCTGTATAGGCTGATTGTCTTTACACTTGTTCGGAAGTGTAGACTTCTACTATACTTGATGTACAGTGCTGAAATGCCTGGTTAAAATGACTTGAGTATATCCAACTTAGTATGGTAATTTAAAGAGTATGAGGGAATGGTTACTCTGCCTTTGCTTATTAAATGGGGTTAAATGCTTCCTACCATGCTCTGACGTGTCTCTGGTAACTACCATAAGGTGGTTGGAATGTGTCAACTTGTTGCGTTATAGTATTTAGAAAGTACTCCTAAAAGTATTAAAAAAAAAAAAAAATAATTTAATTATTTTTATATATTATAGTTATTAGAATAACTTTTAGTAATCCAATTCTAATGAACTTTTTTTTTTAATTTATAGCTCTTATTTAACTCTACAAATCTAGTTTTACAAAATAAAAAAAAGTTTGTTTAAATTAAATTTCAGAAAGTTAAAATAATTGTATAATACTAATTATTATATATAAAATTAATTTTAATCTAAAAAATTTATTATTATAAAATCATTTAATCATAACCATTATAATATTCCATATATTATTTATTTGTTTATTAAAACATCTTTTAATTTTCTACATTTTTTCACTTTTAATATTTTAACTATTTTTTTTAGATTCTTTGGCATTTTAATAAATAGTAAGTTTCAGGTTTTTCAGAATTTCAAATATCTTTTATAGCAATTAACCAATTTTTTTTAGTTAGGTTTTTTCATAGGTTTTTTCTTAGATTTTTTGAATTATTTTTTGGATTTATACTTGTACAGTCAACCTTTATTATAACGAACCCTAGGGTTCAGACTTCAACTTCGCTATAGGGTTATAGTGAAGATTTTAAGAGATTTGATTGGATAATTCATTATAGCAAGGGGAAATTTATTATAGTTATTTGAAAAATTCACTATATCAAGGGTTTGCTATATTAAGGGTTGACTGTATTTTTTTTTTTATTTTCTTTTCAGATTTATTGTAAATTTCAGTTTTCCTTTCTTTTCATATAATTTTTTTTTTCAAATGAGTTTTTTTTAACTTTGTTTTTTAACTTATAATATTGTTTGGTCTCTTTATTTTTAGATTTTAGTTCATTTCTGCAATATTTTTTGTTTTATAATTTCCATTTCATAAATTAACTCATCTAAATAATAATTAACTTTTTCCTAAATAATATCGTGCAGTATTTACAAGATAATTTTAAATTAAAATTTTTAATATGAAGTATATACAAGTCAAAATGTAAAAAATCAGATATCAATTAGTCATTAATTGGGTATCAATCAGGTAGCTGATTAGTGACTGATTGGTGACTAATTAGTATTTTTATCAAATACCGTTACTAATCAAACAGTTTGCTAACTTTTAATCCAGTGATTAGAAAAGATGAAAAATAGTTTATTGAAATTGTCTTAACAAAACTAATCTAATGATAGTAAAATTGTATTTCTAGAATTAATTCTTGATGAAATATTAAGTAAAATATAAAAATAAAAATATTTTTTTTTTTTTTTTTTTAATAGTTTATATATGCTTTATTGATATGTAGCTTATATACCATACAAACAAATTATCATAAGCTATATCTATCCAGTAGGATGCAATTATCAAAATATATAAAAATAAAAATATATTATTTATATTTTATTTAATTTCTTATTAACTATTAATTCTAGAAATACAATTTTACTACCATTAGATTAGTTTTATTGAGATGATTTCAATGAACTATATTTCATCCTTTTTTGATCACTGAATTAAAAGTTAGTAAACTGCTTGATTGGTAACGATATTTGGTGAAAATGCTAATCAGTCACCAATCAGTCACCAATAAGTCATCAATCAGCTATCTAATTGGTACCCAATTGGTAACTAATTGATACCTGATTTTTTACATTTCAACCTGTGATAGTATTTGTAGATTCCAGACATCACATATATAACTTACATTTGAGTTTTAGTAAATTTAATCAAAATTAGGTTAAACTTCTCTCAGCCAAAACCGTTTGACATGATTTTATCCTTTGAGACGCCGAATTTGAAAATTTAACGTGATTGCATCTCAGGATACCGATACTGTCATTTTTTTGAATTTCGTCTATGTCTGTCTTATTATATAACTTATGACATTTCAGACATGATACAAAACTATGGAAACGATCTTTCAGGCCAAGTTCAATTCTTACCAAATAAAGAGAGTCAGGAAAACTATCAAAAATTCTCCACCAATTTCTTTTAACACTATTTTCATGAATTTTATTAGAGATTCGGTCGCTGTTTCAGGGAGATTGAACTTTTTTCGAAAGGTCATTATCCACAATAAAATCTATGAAAATTTATCATTGAATGTCATTTTTTCTTCCTTTTGATATGATTTAAAATCTGGCGGTGAATAATTTTCAAAAGTATTGGCAAAAGTTTCATCATCTAACTCATTGTCATCAGAAGAAGTATCAGTATGTTGTTCATAATCAGAATTACTCAAATATTCTGTTTCTGAATGTTCAAGTATAACTTGTGGGCGATTTGCATAACTTCTTGAATGGTTTCGCGATAAAAAAATATATTCATTTTTATTGTATTCTGGAGTTGTTGAATTATCTTTTTCATTTAATTTTATTTGATTTTATTAATTTTTTATTTTTTGAATTTTTATTTTTACATTTGCTTTAAATATTTATTTTTTTTATTTTTTTTTTATTTTTACTTATTTTCTAGTTTATTTTTTTTTAGTTACTTGTTTTCTACCAGATTTATAATAAATAATAATTTTTTAATTTTAGCATTATAAATGTATAATAATTTTAATTTAACTTATAAATAAAATTTATTATTATTTTTTTATATTTACGAAAAATAAAATTAGCCAATTAATTTAAAATATTAAGAATATTAAATTTATAAATTATTTTTTATAAGTGAGAGAAAATGATTTAACTTGAATTATATAATCAGAAGATAAGTTAGCAAAACTCAATTATTATATACAGTCAACTCTTATTATAACAAACCCTAAGGTTCAGACCTCAACTTCGCTATAGGACTATAGTGAAGATTTTAAGAGATTTGATTGGTTAATTCGTTATAGCAAGGGAAAATTTATTATAATTGTCTAAAAAATTCACTATATCAAGGGTTCGCTATATCAAGGTTTAACTGTATAATACTTAATATTTAATAATAAAAATTTTTTTTGGCCAATCGGATTTTAATCAAGTGGAATAGAGGTTAAGGCTACTAATTAAAAAATATTAGCTAATTTTTGGCTTTACTAAAAAGTTTATCAATTAGATAGTATTTTGTAAACTAAAATATTTACAAAGAAAAAAATGAGAAATTTACTAGTCAAATAGAATAATTTGGCCTAAATTTAATTAGGTTGAATATAGGTTAAATAATAATCTAATCTGAATCAAATTAAGTTAAATTTTTTGGTGCCAGTTTATTTGGATTAATTATTTAGCCATTATTTATTTAATTGACTAATATTCAACATTAAAACTTAATTTGTAATACAGGTTGAAAAGTGAAAAATCAGGCATCAATCAGTCACCAATCGGGCACCAATCAGGTAGCTGATTGGTGACCGATTGGTAACTGATTGGCATTTTCGTCAAATACCGTCACCAATCAGGCAGTTTGCTAACTTTGATCCAGTGATCAGAAAAGGATGAAATATAGTTCATTGGAATCGTCTCAATACGACAAATCTAATGGTAGTAAAATCGTATTTTTAGGATTAATACTTGATGAGATATTAAATAAAATATAAATAGTATTTTTTTATTTTTACATTTTATTTAATATCTCATCAATTATTAATCCTAGAAATACGATTTTACTACCATTGGATTCGTCTTATTAAAACGATTCCAATGAACTATATTTCATCCTTTTCTGATCACTGGATTAAAAGTTAGCAAACTGCCTGATTGGTGACGGTATTTGGCGAAAATGCCAATTAGTCACCAATTAGTCACCAATTAGTCACCAATCAGCTACCTGATTGGTACCCGATTGGTGACTGATTGATGCCTGATTTTTCACATTTCGACCTGTGTAATCTGCCAGTGAATTATAAAACTTGGCTATTAAATTCTGGTAAAAGTTATATATATATTTACTAATAGCATAGAATCTACAGTTCTAGTAATGCAAGGTATAAATTACTAAAATATAATATGAAAACCAATATTATAGGCATAAAAATATGACATTTGGCTATCTTAATAATAAAAGACTGGTAAAAATTTTAAGCACCAAAAGATACTTTCATAAGAGCTGAAAATTTGAATTTGAAAAAAAAAAATTTAGTATTTTAAAAAAATTTAAAGATAATTCATCATCTAGTGGTTATAGAAAAATAAAATTTGGTTCATTGGATTCATCACATTAAGACGCATCTAATGGTAATGATTTTATGTCTTTATGACTAATAGAAGGTGAGTTATCCCATATTTTTTCTCTGAAATCGCAGATTCTAAATTATTGATAAAAATATATATGAACTTATCATCGCCTTTTAATAGTCAAATTTTATGGTTCACTGGTGGATCACAAATTAAGTTAAATTATAATTCAATAATAACCTATTTTTTTTAAATTTATTTTATCAAATTTATTAAGTGTAATTATTAAATGCTTAAAAAATTTAAAATTATATTATATTATTATATCTATTTAGATTACAAATAAATAATCTAATTCAAAATTATAATAAAATAATAATAATAAAAAACTATGATTTATATTTACTTATAAAACTTAATTTTTTTTTTTCCATTCCTTAAAAATCTATCTGAATTTATAAAAAAAAAAAAGAATAGAATAGTTAGTAACTTTTTATAATAATAAAAAAATAATAATAAAAACCAAGATTCATATTTACTTATGAATCTTAATACCTTTTTTTTGTTCTTTAAAAATCTACCTGAATTTATAAAAAAAGAAAAAAAAAAAGATTGGTAATATAAAAAATAATAAATTAAGATTATATTTATGAATTTTAATTTTTTTTCTATTCATTAAAAGTCCACCTGAACCTATAAAAAAGAAAAGAACAGTTATTAGTAACCATTTATAAAAAAAACTAAAATTTGTACTTATTTACAAATTACAAATCTTGAATTTCTGTTCTTCAGAAAGGTGTAAAAAAAAGAAAAGAATGAAAGAAAAAGGAAAGGATGATAGGAAAAGAACAAAAGGATAAGAGAAAATAAAGAAGTAAAGAAATGAAGGGAAGTAAAAAGAAGGAAAAGAAAAGTTTTAAAAAAATGATTCTTTTTTTTAAATTTTTGATATATGTAATATATAGTGTTTGATTAGTGCACTAATTTGACTAATGTTTAATCATTGATTATGGTTGTTAATTTTAATTTTAATCAAATATATTAGGCCAAATTTTACTAAAGCCGAATATTCCTTTTTTTGACTAGTGATGTTTTCTAAAATACTGAATATATTTCAATCACGTGATTTGAGTTTAATACGAAATTTTTTTTTTTGCTTTTCGTACAGTACAATGCTTATATATAATACGTTGTACGAATTTTTGTTTTTAATTTTCCGTACAATACAGTTTAACTTTTCGTACAGCACAGTTTATCTATCTACCTTGCATTAACATGCATCGTAAATAATAAGAAAATTCATTACTTTAGATATGATGACTGAAATATTATTTTGACGGGAAGTTATACTTCGATAAAATCACGAAAAATATTTCACATGTTTGAGTTTTATTGGAGTAAAGACTAGAAAAAATGATCATTTATCACCTTATTTAATAATTATATATCAGAATAACAAAAATTTATAAAAAAATATTCCTTTATTTATAATATAACTATAAAAAAAAACAAAAACATAATTTATCTATTGAAATACAGGGGTATGATAGTTAAACATTACTTTACAACTTAAATATTTCGCTTTCTCGACTCTCGAGGTTCCCAAGCATTATTTCGTAAGTCTATAACATTCTAAAGAAAATTAAATATTTATTAGCAATATAATATATTAAATATAATACAAAAATATTCAACAAAAATTTACCATTAACAAAAATTTAATGCGGATTGACAAATTCGGAGATGTTGATAGCTCCTCCATTTGTTCAAAGTATGATTCCATCTTTTGATCACGTTTGTTTGATTCCGTATTTTGATCATGATTGTTTGGTTCGATATGATGATCAAGTTGTTTTCCTACTATATTCATTAATCTACATAAACTTTCCATTTCTACTTCCTCAGGTAATTCTAAGAATTTCTCAATACATTCATATATAATTCTCTTTGTAATAATTTTTAATTTAAATAATTCGCCAATGAAACTAATTAAACCAAGACCTTGCCGCCTAATCTTTGCAGCCGCATAATATTCATACGACATCAGATCCGGTTCCCCTTTTTTATTGAGGGGCAATTCAATGTTAACTTTCCAAGAACCATTCTTAAAATCGTTTTCACAACGATCAATAAGATACTTTTTAAATAATTTACCGCCTTTAAGAAATTCATTCCCGAATTTTTTTAAGGAAATTATTCTAGGATCGACTCTTTCTATCATCCTACAGCAAAGCTTAGCATAATATATTGCACAGAAATTCGATTCATCATGAGATTCAAATATAAGTTGAACTATTTCTCTAAACATATATCCATCTCTTCTATTATTAGCATAGAAAATAATTTGATTTGATATAGAATCTAAGTTTTTTAACGTCAATTTATTTAATAACGCTTTAATTTTACATTGTGCTATGCGAAAAGGGATGAAAAATTCAATTTGTCTAGGTATATTTAGAACTTGAAGCATTTGATGTACATCTTGGATTATAGGTTCACTGGGTGGATGATCCGGACTTTGAGGATCTGCTATAGATGATAGATATTACTGGAGTTAGTAAATTGTGTACTTCTAAATAAGATCGATCAAGTACGAATTAAGTTCAAAAATACCTAAAGTAGAGTCTCTCATTAACGTAATAGTAAATCTTTCTTTAAATTGGTCTTTTTGAAGTTGATTTGAACTAATTTCTTTATTAAGGATTAATTCAATATTTGGTCTACTATTGTGAACACGAAATGTTTTTATATTTGAACCAACTTCGACGGTAATATTTTTATAGAGTTCTTCGTTTTTTAAAATTTCGATTAAGTTTTTTAATAAGTCTGATAAGAGACTTTTATCTGTCATTTTTTTTTAATGAAAAATGAAAATGAACGGAAAGAAAGGCGAAATGATAGCCCTTATAAATATTATTTGTCTGTAACAAGTGCAACGTTTAATTTGATTTGTTACTTTTTTTTGATCAAAAATGGTTATCTTTTGTACCCTTTGTATAGGAATAAATCATGTATATCTTTTCATTTTGAAACATTGACTAGAGTTATTATAATGACAACCTTAAAAATGTTTTTTTTCGGTCGTATCTATTACAATATTACATTATTTTGCAAAAGTTTATTACTTTCGCCATTCAATGTTTCAGATATTTATGATGCACGTCAGTGTGCAACAAATAGATGAATAAGAATACCCGAATAAAATAAATAAAATTATGAATTATGATTTATATTAGCAGCGTAGATGCTCCCCTCATTATTTAACGAATAAAGGTTTATACAATCATAATTAAAAAAAAAAGCGAATTGGCGTTACGGAAAAGTCTCATGATTTTTTCGTACAATTTTAGGTTAAGGGGGAATAAACATAGTTGCTATATTTGTAATCAAGCGACACTCAGTCTAATTAATTATACAATATAATTAATTATATAGGAGATAAAAATTACAAATAGATTAAAGTTGCTTAATATGGTACTATTGAATATATAGAGTCGCATTTTAAGAATCAAACTTTATGCGACTTCGATTTTTATTCGGCCAATTGGAAATGACGAGATCAAAACCATTGACAAAAGATGGGACTGCGGCAAGCAAATAGTAGTACAAATATGAGTATAATAATTGTATCTAATTATGGCACTTTTTCATACATTCTTTTGGGATTATAATATGCATTATGATATAACTTTCTTTAACCACAACTTGAATCATCATTTATCAAAAATATACTATCAAAGTAATAGAAAAAAATTTTCAACTTCTTTTTTAAATCTATAATACAAATAAATAATGTATAATACATCGTTTATTTTATGCATACATCATAAATTATTTGTTCTACGTACTCTTAAGTCTTATTGTTCTTAAAAAATTTATTTTTTATTATATGAAAAATTGAAACAAGTATTGTTACTATTGTGCAATTTTATTCTCTTAATTTTTATGTATCATCGCATCCATATTTAGTTCTATAAAAATTCAAGGATTAAAAGATTTTTTGTTTCGCATATTATTTTCTCTAACTCAAAATGTATAATTCACAATCGGAGAAGTCGGAGAAAAGAGTTATAACGTAATTTATTATGATTAAGTTTATTTCACAGAATTTTTACAGAAAGTATTATAATAAGATCGGTCAATTATATCAAATTAATTTGTTACCATTTGATACAGAAAAATATAGTATGCCTTACCAAATCATAAGATGGTATTGAGCACGTTAGGAATTTTTCTATAATCCGAGTTCCGGATCTTCGGATCTTCATGAAACTAATACCTTGTCTCGGCCGTAATTAGATACTATCTTGCGTCACGTTTCATTTATCCAAATAGAAAAGAGAGTTCGATTAAAAAATAAAAATATTTTTTTAACCATATATATGCTTGCAGGCTTGCAAAGGAAACTTTATTGTCGAATTAAATCAATAATTTAATGTTTCAAATCGCTTACATATTTGTTTCAAATACGTGATAAATAAATTTTAAAACATTTCGTTCAATTGTTGGACTTTGACACATTAATTTGGTAACAAAGGCAATTAATATTTTCTTACATGAGTTTTTAACAATTTTAGATACGGTACAATTGTGGGACATTCATTTTATTGATTGAAACCAATAAATCTTAATTTGCGTATTAAGATCCTTAATAATAATCAATTACTGTAAAAGATACATATTCGCTTAGTTTAATTTAAAAATTCAAAAAATGATAAATTTTTACGTTTAAGAGATATAAACATGATCAATGAAATTATAAATGGAAACAAATATGTGTTATATCCGTTCATATCCGATATACAACAAATGCCCATTGTGTCCTAATTAAAACATGAAAAGGTTTGAGAAATTATTATGTACTACATGTCATTACAATATTACAGCAAAAAACTGTTGTTCCTTTTACAACATTACTATTGTTTATTTAAACTTCATTAAAAAAGTTAAAAGTTTGTTGAAGGAAATAATTTACGCGAAGGCGCAAATTCGTGCCCATTGGAAATTATGCAATATTATTAATTTTTGGTTTTTAGTTATAAGCTTAACAAATAAATGTCAAATGATCAACTGCACAAGAATTTTATAATTATATGATAAAACAAATACAGTATAGAGGTTGCAGTGAAATAGTGATTGCACATACTCTCGTTATTTGCACGTGACATAACATGCGACTCCGAGACGCAAATGTATCGTTCTTATACGATCAGGTGCTATGTTCTTATACGACGTATGTGTCACACAATATAGGTCGTATAAAATAGTATGTCGTACACGTATAAGAACGATACATTTGCCTCCAAGACCAGTTTCATATCAAACCGGTTCGAATGCCAGTCCGTAATTTACTAAAAAAGGAATTATTAAAGAGATTATAAACTTGTTTAGACTCGGAGATGCAAATGTATCGTTCTTATACATGTACGACATACTATCTTATACGACCTATATTGTGTGACATATACGTCGCATAAGAACATAGCACCTGATCGTATAAGAACGATACATTTGCCTCGGAGATCGACTAATGCAATAACCGCATATGACTAAGTGTAATCTATCGATTTCCCCCTAAAAAAAAAAAATTCTTTCTTGCGAAAGATATTATTGCATTTATTCAATAATTTATTATTATGTTTAAAGAGCTATAACTTTACTACCTTTATTATCAACACTATTACAAACAAGCTAGTATTCTTGCTTTCCACTCAGAAATTTCGCAACTATACGGAGAGGCGGGAGAGCTTCGTCCGTTCACGTGCTCAAGAGATTCAGACATCAAAAATGTGGAATCTATAAATAATAAGAGTTTTTATTCCATTTACTTTTACCAGTATTTACAAGTGGCGTTCCATCAGAAGTGAAAGAAAATATGGGAGGACATTCAAAATTGAAGAGAACGTCCGTCACCCGTTGTCCAACTGGCGCTTCTTTGTCTTCTATTTTTAACAAAATACAAAAAAAAAAGAACCCTTATAGGAACAATAGAGAGGCGACCCTGATGAAAAGTTAGTTGCTTACCATGGAATTATATACAACTTACTACTGGTTGTCTTGATAAAGTCCTTTATAATTACATTATAATCAAAAAAGAAAGAAACAACAATTTATCAATTCAATTTTAATATTTTGGATATATTACTTTTGATTTTGGATAATAATATTATGCAAAGACAATTTTCCTGTAGAATTATTAATATTGGAAGATTTTATTCTTAGAGCCTCATTCATTCACCTATGGGCAGTGATGTTGGAAACCATATTTGGACTTCCAAATCTTCCAATTCCAATCTTACTTCAACATGAGAATTATTGAAGGATTGGAATTGGAAGGAAGAAATTGGAAGTCCAATTTCATTGGAAACTTCCAAACATCACTGCCTATAGGTCGCGGAGATGGGGCTTCGTAGAGTCAAATATCTGTTTCTTCACTTATAGAATTAAGAAATTCTTGGATAAATAATCAATCTGTAATCAATTTTGCTTATGTGAGGTAATTAAAGATTTGGAAGCGGTTTAATACATATATGTACATTTACTTTCAATATGTATTTCTTTTATTTCTTTTATAAATAGTATTACTAAAATCGACTATGATTTTTATAATGTATTTGATAATAATAATAAAGGAACGAAATAATTAAGTTTTTTTTTTTTTTTACGAAATTTTAAATTTTATCAATTATTATTTATTATGTAAAAATAAATGTTATCCATGACCCTATTGGAAATTTTTGCACCATTTCATTACTTTTTCTCGTCATAAAGTAGAATTATTTCGGAAAAAATTCGATACCTTCGATTGACATGTGATTTATAGACATAATTCAATTAAATAATAAAACTGATCAGTTAGTTCATTTGGACGTATAGTCGTATAGATATTCCCTGTTAATAATAAATCATAAGTAAATCTTCAATATCTGATGTATTATATTAGGATTTAAAAATTTTTTTATTATCCAATAAACCTTTATTAACAAAAGATTTTTTTTTTATTGGCAATGGTGGCCACAGCAGACTGTACATACAGAATTATTGAAACGTATTGGTATGTTAATACATGAATTACATTTTTTTTTTTAACTCATCATTTCAAAAGTATTATTAATTCTTTGTTATCTATGCTAAAGACCAACAATACTCCCACATTCAAGAAACGACAGATTGTTAAAATATTTGTCTATAGTTTCTCCGGCAACTATTCTAAAAAAATTCCTATTCATTAATCGAAAACAATATAAGTAATAAGATTTTGAAAATTTTAAAACACTATATTTCAACAAAATAAATATTTCTATTACCCTCTAAAAAATTAATACTAGATGCAAATAACTCCAATAATTATAGCATTATTTCAATGCACTTGGATCCCTTCTTTTAAAATTTGGATCATAATTAGATTAATACCCATGTATTCTACCTCGCGAATTTCGCATTATTCCTTGAACTTGCATACATTTTCGGCAAGATGAAATAATGCATAATATATTTGGAATAAAAAGATTAAAAATATAAATTAAAAAAATAAACACTAACCACCTTCAAGGGATAATTCTAATCAAAAGATATGAAATACTAAATATTTTATTAATTGAGTTGCCAATTAATCATGGTCAGTCAGTTGTCTATATATAAAATCCCGCCGTAGCTTAATCTTTCACATCATGATCCTGACAATCGGTATAAATTAATCAGAAGATAGTGAACCTTGCATTAAGCAAGAGAAAGATATTAGAGTTAGAGATTATATTAAATAAGGGAATTAGGATAAAGGAATTAAAGTAAGAGAATTAGGATAAATGATTAAAGTAAGGAACTGGATAAAGAAAATTGGGATATGAAAGGGAATTGAAGTATAAGGGGAGTGGAAGAGCGTAGAACCCTAACCTTTTGGTTCTACGAGGATCTGACTTAAATTCTTAATTGGAAAGTTATATCTCGGTAACGAATTTTTTTTTTAACAAAAAAGTTTTCTTCTAAGTTCTAATTAATCAAAAAATTTGTAATTTGTTAGTGCTAGTGCTGTATTACCCCACAATACTGATTCACTATTAATTTGAAATTACTGATTCTCTAACATGATAAATAATATTAACGCATTAAAAGACAACATTTCTCCTTAATATTTATTACTAATGAAATAAATCACAAAAATTATATATTATTATAACTGCATGTCAAGAATTCTATCATAAAAAGTGGTAGATATAACTAATAAATCGAACTATATGTTTGAAAATACTAGCGTATATATTGTCATTACTCAAAGATACGCGTGAATTTTTTTCCCTCCTCGCAAGAGCATGGAAATTACTAATCTCATATGCTCCAGTTTCCTATCCCATTTCTTTTGAAACATCACATGCTCTTTTATTTCAACTGGTCTATTTTAAATCCAGGACTGACTATCTCGTTCTTTCTATTCACATTTTAACGATTCGGCAGTTGGCCTAAACTCTACAAACTTGAGAGTAATAGCCATACTTTTTTTCGGGTTTCTTTCCATCATTTCTTTCGCTAATAACAGATCATTATTGTGACTTCCATTTTTTGTCATACTCTAATTAACTTGCCCTATTTAGTTGGATAATGTTTAGGATTCTGAATGATTTGGAAGAGTTTGAAAATTCTAGAGCGAGTCCGTATTGGTCTTTCACACATCGGTGCCATATGTAAATACTGGTAGATAATAGTGCGTTGGTTTCCTCCGACCAGAAAAATCTATAATTTTGCGGGATATAAGGTGCCACAATCGCGGAAGGAGGAGGAGAAAGAATTACATGACTCGAATCTGGTGTCTTTATATAGGAAGGGCGTCTAATTTTATTGTTGTAATAAATGTTGTTCAGACGATTTCATCTCGTATTGAACGTGCTTCGCGTTTGCGATGTATCGGCGACGTTGATTTGCGGCTTTAACTTTTTACTAGCTTTTTTTGAGCATCCGATAACGGTGGAATATAGTTGATGATTGAGGTTATAGACTATTTTGAATATTTATCGTCAGTTTTGTCGTCAGATGAAAAACGGACACGTGTGATCCCGTTCCATCTTTCAATCTGTTGTGTACTAATGAATTTTTGTGTGAGATGTTATGGTATCCTGATGGGCTTCGAACGAAAATGTCTCAACGTCCAAACACTGTATCTCAACTTCTTCAATAAGAAATTTAACGTTCCTTCCACATCACGTATAATGGATATTCTTAATCGTTAAAACTTAAAATTATTAGCTTAGAACAACCATAACAATCAATTTAATGCACACATATCTTGCCATACCTTCAATTTTCAAATGTTGCTTTTGGGAAACATTTAGACGATTTCAGCGAAGTAAAATCTGGATTTCTTTATCCAAATAAAGTGATCATAAGATCCTATACCGCCAAATAAGATACAGTACGTATGAATAATATTCACAATAGGTTTTTACTAATAAATATCGACTCTTCTTACGAGAATCCAGAAATTTATCATTGATAAATGACCGACCATAGGGCATATCATTAGTAAGGATAATCTTCAACTGGTATCATCCCATTATCATCAGAAACTTAGGTTTGTTTAAAATTTCAGGGGCAACAAATGGTACACCTCAACTAGTTTGTGCTAAAAGGTGATGAGGGAAAGGTGGCGAAGGGAGTAAGGTAAAGTAAGTTGGAGTAAGTTAATTTCTTTTAAATTAACTTCTTAGTATATTCAGGTTTAAAATATTTAGATACAAGTGAAATCTAGACTTGATATCATTTCAGGAGAAAGGAGAGATAAAAGAGATGATGGAAGAGGAGGAGGTGTCGACGGGAATAAATTGAATTGATTTGGCGAAGGTAAGTTAAATTGACTTGGCGAAGGAGGAAGTTAAATTGACTTGGCGAAGGAGATCATTTGATTCCATCCTTCACCAAAGGTGTCGATGGGAATAAATTAAATTGACTTGGTCCATATAAACTGGTATCAATAATCCTCTGACTCCACCATGTTCAGTTATATTACTTCTGACCAAGAATCTTATAGAAATTGACACCAAGAGATCAACAATTTCTCTCCAACTAAGAAATTCTTTATTAGATCCAAGAAATATTCCCTTGTTATAATTTCGTAAAATGATCATTTAGTAAAAATTTTGGTGAACCAGAATTATCAAAGAAAAATTTTGAGATCGAAATTGGCAAACTAGATTTTCACCTGCATCGACCTATCCAATAACTTGCTTCCAGGTAACAAATACAATTTCCGGTGGGTTAACATAGTAAGTTCATCATTTCGGTCCTTTATTGTATCGATTATTGAGACCTCGTTAAAAGATATATGAAAAAGGGTAACTTGTTCTTACAGGATTCGTCAGGTATAGTAGTTACTTTGCTAACATTACTAATTTTTCTTAATATATTGTACAATACTTGTACATTGCCTTAGTACAAGGTATTTTGTATCTGAAAATATATAGTACGACATGGTATAGCTATACTAATATTACTTCTAGTAAAGATTATATTAGAGCAACAAGTAGATATTATAATGAACCGTCATTTAGTAACATGTTAATTAATATGAGTGAGGAAGAGTCAGAAGACTATAATACATACGAAGGTGCATGTTTTGGAAAGGTACAGTATTTCACTTACTAATGACACTAATAATTTTATCATATTAATAACAGACAATGTCAAATAATTAAATTACTAATTAAAAAAGTAAAAAAAAAAAATTATCATCGGCCCTTATTTATATAAAATTATGTATCACGTATATCACGTGATATAATCCGCAGTTTGATCAAACTTTTTAAACTTTTTTTTTTTAATTATTTTTGTTTTAACGAACAGTTTCTAACCGTTTACTTTCTTTATCTAGGCGGTTCTCTCAAGTTTGGATATGGGATTCTGGTATGATAGTTTTTTTGTTTTTTTTTTCTTTTTTCTTTAATTATTTTATTTAATGAACTCTATTAATAGTTTGTTTTTTCTTCTATTTCCAAGAGAATTGGCAAACTTTAAAAGAAGTGAGTGTCCGTCTCTTGTGGAAATAGAGGTAAATTATTTTGTTTTTTTGTTGTCATCTTTGGTACTAAATTTCATTTTTTTTAGGCCTTATCTATAAATCTATAAATTGAGTCATCTGACGATCACGCACCAATCATTTGAAGCTTTTTTCTGATTGATCATCATCACATGCTCTACTTGTGTCTTAAATTTTGATGCACGTAGCTCATATTTTTATTTATTGGAACCAACGAACCGATTTCATCCCTACTTATCTATGTTCACCCTTCGGACACGTGGAATTTCAGTGAGGAATCAAACATTTATTTGATGTTTCTTTATATTTCCTTAACGAACCACTTTTTAATATTTTGGAATTTTCCTTTTTTTAGGCGACCGGATCTTAAAAGTGTTGGTATCAGAACTTTCTTTGAAATTATTCCTTTTAATGAGACGTTTTACTAACGTTTCAATATTCCTTTTTTTTAGGCGACCAGATCTTTGAAACTGTTGATTGGTAAGTATCGGAACTTTTCATTGAATTTATTCCTTTAACAAAACATTTTATTAAACCTTTCAATATACTCTTTTTTTAGGTCGAGTGGGTCTTTGGACACGTACTTTTCTTAGGTGGTTAGTTTTTTTAGGTTTTAAGTTTGGACGCATAAAATTCGCATTAATTTAGTGGGATTACTACTCTTATTTTAAATTATTCCTTAATTGTTTTTCTCTTTTTTAGACGGATTGTTATTTTTTAAAATTATCTAAATTTTACATTTATAATAAACTTATTTTTTAAGAACTCTGTGAAATGATCGAAATAGTTTGATATATTGTCAGTATATCGTTATTATTAGATAACTAATCCAGACAACTATAGTTATAATTCACTACCCTTTAACTCAACATATACCTTCCTTATCTCCCCCGCCTACATAAGATAAAAAAGAAAAAAAAAATACATTAAATAATGATCCTTAATAAACTAATCAACTTCGTCAATAAAGAATTTAAACGTTCCTCCCATGAGAAATAAATAGGTCGCGTTATTCATCAACTTCTTTCCCATCTCCTTTAACTACAAAATAGCAAGCGATTTCTAATTTTCACCCTCGCAAGCGATTCGATTTACTAATTTTCACCCAAGTTCTAATTGGTCATTTCAAAACATCCTATGACAATACTCACAATAGACTCTTTACTAACAATAACATCAACCCTTCCTGCGAGAAAATTCATTAAAATCAGAACACTTTCTGGCTAATGCAAAAAATGTATTCATATACCGTACGAATTCATTCAAATGACGGAGGTAATAATTTTATTAAATAGCTATAATTAAAATAATTATAGTAATATTAGCAAATTAAATATTATTTAAAATTATAAAATAAATAAATAGAGTCCTTTCAATATCTGTATTTAAACATTTACCTTAAATTTGATGTAAAAAGTTCTATATGTTGCACTACATGTTAGTCACCAGAAAAAGAAATAAAGTAAAACTACGTAATGCAAATACTATCTTATAACGTATCACTATACTATCTTAGCATAATATATACAGTACATGGTATATACAGTACATGATATAAGAAACGATACATTAAATATAAATGTTTGAATTTTGAGAAACAAATCAATTCTGTATATACGTTCCAAGACGAAGCAATATCTTACGACTTAATACTTGTTCATTTAAACAAAGCGATTCCAGATATTTTCGCAGCGCTATCGTCTGTTTTAGCTCTGATTTGGGTACATCAGGAACTGGAGCAGTCAAAGGCTGTGATAGTTGTTTTTCTTGACGTACGTAACTTTCTTGGTTGTACTTACTGGTTGACCTGCAGAACAATTCTGTTAGTAACGACTCATTTCTATTCGATAGTAACATTCATCACTTCTTAATAATATTTGTCTTTTCCCGTTTCTGCATCCACGCACACTACATCCTCTTCGACCACTTCTACTACTAAAGGTGACAATCTTTCATCCTGACCCGACCCATTCAGAATATGCCGCAGACACTTATAACATTTATTAAATTGTTTTTATCTTTGTAATTTTTGGTACAAGCATTTCAGCTTAGGATAAAATTTATCTTGTTCAATAAGTTATAGTAAATTTTCTTGGTTTAGAGAAAGTAAGATGGGCTTATTATTAGTGTAGGGTTAACACAAAATTCAAAAGAAAAATTAAATTTGAAAAAAGGAATGTGAAAAAGTTTTACCATAATGTGGCTTTTAATGTGACTTTGCCATGACTTTGCCAAGTTTTTTTTTTCTTATGACATAGCCTTCTGTAACAAAGCATTTACATATAAATACAATTGTTTCACAATTAATGTTATACTAGCATTCTTAACATTGGTGTACTCATACTATTAAATTTTAAAATATATTAGAAGGAATAGAAGGAATAAAAGGAATGTGAAAAAGTTTTACCATAATGTGGCTTTTAATATGACTTTGCCATGACTTTGCCAAGTTTTTTTTTCTTATGACATAGCCTTCTGTACAAAGCATTTTACATATAAATATAACTGTTTCACAATTAATATTGTACTAGCATTCTTAACATTGGTGTACTCGTACTATTAAATTTTAAAATTTAAATATATTAGAAGGAATAAAAGGAATGTGAAAAGTTTTATCATCTCTGATGCTAATGTGGCTTTAATATAACTTTGGAACTTTGCCATGATTTTGCCAAGTTTTTTTTTCTTATGACACAGCCTTCTGTAACAAGCATCAGAGATGGTAAAACTTTTCATATTCCTTCTATTCAATCTATTCCTTCTAATATATTTTAAAATTTAAAATTTAATAGTTTGAGTACACCAACGTTAAGAATGCTATTACAACATTAATTGTGAAACAGTTGTATTCATATGTAAAATGTAATGTGGCTTTAATATGACTTTGCCATAACTTTGCCAAGTTTTTCACAGCCTTTTGTAACAAAGCATTTTAAAGGGTAAATAAACAAATTTAAAGGGTAAATAAACAAAGTATTTTAAAGGGTAAATATACAAATTTAAGGGGTAATAAACAAATTTAAAGGGATAAATAACAAATTTAAAGAGTAATAAACAAAGCATTATAAAAGATAAATAAAGAATTTCTTTTAAATGCAATGTCAACATGGACATTATTTTTTATTACATATAACTGTTTCACAGCTTATTTCTCTATTTTCATTCTTCCCTTCTTTTAATATTTTATGAATTAGACAAAAAGACTTAAAGTAGAACCAGAATATACATTTAATAATTTGTTAAAGTTGTTAACAAAAATAGTTGAAAATATTGGATACAAATTACTGGAAAAATCAAAACTGCCAATTAATATAATATGACTATATTACAAATAGTTAAAAGATGATTAAAAGTTTAGTTTCCTACTGCATCCTTATAAGAATGAAACAGCTTATAATAAATATAGAAATTTATTAAAAAATATTTTAATACATATATATACATTTACTGTACAAGGTCAACATTGTTTAGTATCAGTCTGATGATTAATGTAGTATATTACTGATGGTAAATCTATAATAGTGATAGATGACTGGAAAGTTATAGCACTAGGATTTTTTCATTCTATTATTAAAATAAAAAAGTAAATTATATTATTGAATATCAGCAGTTCTGATAGTATTTATAATATTAAAAATACTAATTATATCAACATAGTTTATTTCACTAAAGATCCACATATCATTAAGAGAATACATATTGCTACCCCTATATACCTGATAATACTTGTTTTAACATATAGATATTTTAATTTCTATTAACTAATACATAAAGATTAATACACCTTGAATGTTAATCATAATAAGTGGCAACAGTCAAAGACAATCTTACTTACATTGCTCAAATTGTATAATGTTTGAAAAAAGATTAGATAAAATTGTTTTGAAAATAATTTATCACATCATCACATATAAGACAATTATATTTATAATAGTACTTTAGACTTTTAATATAGTATACAAGTTATTCAACAAAATTATTATAATATTCTCAATTTTATAATGTCTTCTATAATTTTCTGCTTTAATTTGCTAAATAGTTAGATATCCATACAGGACACATTAGCAACTATCACAGTTATTATAGTTGTTATTACATATATAGATATATTATATATTATTAAAAATCAAATAAGTTCTCTACAACAACTGCATTTGGTATAGTTCTCTAAAATATATAGAATAGTCTTCATTAAATATTCACATAATACTACATTGAGCTTTTAATTGAATAAGCTATTTTGAGAGACACTAAATATTATATATTTATAGACTTCAGTACAACAATTAACAATGTATTGACTATAGTAAATTTATATAAATGTGGCAAATTCTGCCACAATATTAAATAATCAGGCCTAAACTTGGTTAGTTATAGTCATATATAACAATTCTAAAACAGAGATCATGGAGCAGATAAAAATAAGCAGTCAATATACTAGTAAATTGAGATTGGAATTTAAAGACTACTACTCAATAGCTCGCTCAATTTCCTTGATGTCCTACAAGACTACACTGTGAGATAGTTGGATTGAATAAGCTATTCTAATAAAGTCATTATATATTGTATTAATTATAGTAAATTTATATAGATGTGGCAAATTCTGCCACAATATTAAATAATCAAGACTGCTTGTTTTTT
>QZLH01000249.1:20650-30791 GCA_003833135.1 Oehlia diaphana | reverse complement strand
AGTCATTATATATTGTATTAATTATAGTAAATTTATATAGATGTGGCAAATTCTGCCACAATATTAAATAATCAAGACTGCTTGTTTTTTATTTGTAAATTAAACTTGGCAGTTCTAGTTAGATATAAAATAGAGATCATGAGCAAATGAAACAGTTCAGATGAATATATATGGATGTATTTTTTCAACAGAATATACTTGATTAATCATTTGTGTGTAATTGATATTTGCTTATTTACAAAAAGATCGATAGGCCACACTTGTATTCATGTCTAATATGGAGCAGATATTAAATAAGTTCAAGATCGTTCACTATGGATCATTCTATTTCTAATCAAAAATTGAAATAGCTGGTAAATTGAGATTGGATTTTGGAGACTACTACTCGAAAGCTCACTCAATATCCTTCAGTTTATGTCCTACAAAACTATACTATACATATATATATTGGGATATGGATTGAATAAGCTATTTCTAATAAAGACACTATATATTATATTGATTATGGAAAATGTATATAGATGTGTCAAATTCTGCCACAATGTATCATTCCTAAGAGAAAATGCAGATTCCCCATGATACCTTATCTGATTATCAAACCACTGAAAAATTAAATAATATAGCAAATAAATCATGTCCTGCAACTTATAATGCTAAAGGACATGTATGTATTATGCCATTAAATAATACAGTTACAAATAAGAAGAATAATAAATTGAGATTGAGTTTTGGAGACTACTACTCGAAAGCTCACTCAATACCTCCGATGTTCTACAAAACTAAACTGTGGAAATCTTTATAAGTAAAAATTGGCAAGAAACCGCTATAATAATACTGATGGGAATTCACACACTCTTATAGATTAATTATTCTTAATTTCTTAAATTATTATTATTAGAGTATGCCAATTCCATTGTCCCATTGCTGATAAATCAATAAAATCAGCAATTTCTAAATTATTATTATTTATTACCACAAGAATATAGTTTCATTTTCCAGTATATAATTCTCAAAATTAAAATTATTATTGATACATTATTTGAATTTAAATTAAGTATTTACAGTATATTATTATTTGAATATTATTTATCAATAGAGTATATAAAAATTAATGGTAAAATCATAAATGAATACAATTTAGAAATAACATGAAATTGGGATATTCATGGTAGTTAAATATTGACATTGAGTTCAAAATCAGGGATGATTTAAGAAATATGGGTGAAGATTGTCTTTACTTTCTAGAGTTGATAAAAATAATTTATTTTCATGGAATTCAAATTTTGACATTGATCCATAGATGATTTAGAAAATATAGATAAAGATTGCTTCTACTTCTAGAGTTTAAGAATTTTATTTTATTATTGGCTCGGACAATTCTTTAGTTCAAGTATCATCTGAAAAATTTAGATGAGCAAGGTGGCAGAAAATTGCTTTAATAATTTTGATTGGATAAATGATTCTGATAATCACGAAGAGGGAGAAGTTTCGATTATTATTATAGTTGATAAATAATTTTATTTTGTCATTCCTCAATGCTTCAACTCCATCGAAGTTACGCACATACCGATTATTCAATCGCTACATCGGTTGATCATCATAAATAATTCCTTTAATACAGATTAACAATTGAACAATAAATAGCACCAATAAATATGATATTTTGAAATAAATAATATAATTAAAACTTTATACTTTATATGCAATTAAAAAACTGTAATTAAAAATGTACATTACACATTGTAATATCTAGTCATTTAACACATTGTATATATTTAAAATATTAATGCTTCAATAAATTTGAATAAATTTGAAAAATATATGTAAGAATATATTATGAAAATACTTAAGTAATGGTATGAGATTAGGATATTGAATATGGATTGTAATTGGTATGGGATATGGATTTGATATGGATTTGAGATATGGGATTTAGGTGAGTCATGAGTGGGATCGGGATTTTATCTCCGTCAATCGCGCTTTTTGTGAAGTTAGATTAATATCTAATCTCAATTATAATCTCAATCATGCATTTTCACTATATTATAATATCACAAAATATTATATAATAAAGTGCTTATGATCCTTAAAAAAACATAATAGTTTATTATCATATGCATAAGAAATAAATTGAGCAAATTAAATAAAATTATTCAAGATGAAGTTTACAATACAGCCAATAAGTTCATTTATGGGCTTTATTTCGTCTGTATTAATCAATCAAATTTAATTTACTCGTTAGTGCTATTAAAGATTTTTGTATCTGTTGTACAGTATCTTAAATTTAAGTATGTAATGATGAAAATCAGTCAATATTATAAGAGAACATCATTGAGTTCGTAAAAATTAAATTTCAAGGGTTGAATGGGTGCATAATAAAATAATTTTCTTTAATTCAAATACAAATATTTGACCAATAAATTTAATATCTATCACTAATATAAAATATAGACACGTGATGTATTTTATGAGTCTGCCAAATTTCTTATACTTGGAAAATACCGTCAGATAGTATTGCAGTACAATTGAAATTTTTATAAGGTAAAATAGTAGATTATATATACTTTGGATCATATTATTAAAAAATTAGTTTGATAATTCAATTAACCGAAAATAAACATCTCAAAACTAATGTATGTACTATAACTTCTTCAAAGAAAATCATATTTAAAAGCCAAAATTTATCCAACCTCAGCCAAAAATAAGTTTTGTGACGCGTGGCTTGCTAATCGAGTTTTCATAAAGATTCTTCGCATTATATTCGCAATATAAAATTTTAATTTACATTATAGAAAAAAAATTTCTACTAAAATATTATGGCAAATTGGAAATTCAAGCTGTTATAATTTTAATAATTTGTAATAGAATTTAAAACTCGCTATGCTAATATAGATTTTCAGCAATTTTATGCTGAAAGATATTATGAATTCAAGTCGTTAAAACAATTTAAAGGAAATTTGATTCGCAAAAAGATAAATAGTACTATGAGCATGAATTACTTTTACTATTTATGTTTTCTCCATATCAATATCATATCTAAATAGCGTAAAGTTTTCTTAAACTGAGGAACAAAATAAAAAGATTTCTGTATGTTGAAAATATATAGTGTAATATGAATTTTTTATACATTTTAAATAATTGTGAATTTTGCTGTCTCTTACCGCTGCGCAACAAAAATATTTGGCTGAGAATTGACATTTTTTCAATTGTAAAGTTAATATTAATTTATCCTTTATTGAGGCATATATATAAACAAGTTGTTAATTTTTTTATGATTTAAACTTGTATTTTGCTTTTTATATTGTTCATAATTAGCTTTTCGTAACTTTTCTATTCTTTTTACAATTATCGCAAAAACATTGTATATGGTTATATGTCCGACCTAACTCGTTTCTTTGTGCATTATCATCAATATCATTCAATCATTTTTCTTCAGTTGCCAGTTTCATGCTTTGAATCGTAAAGTAATTTGATTAATTTGTATAATTAATTGCCCTTTACAACCAAATCGTTTCATTCATTTTCTATTTGGAAGATCGGCTATACAAGAAATATATCATCCATCCCAACTCAATATTTTCAGGATCTTTATTGAATAATTTGCTTTCCAAAAGTTTCAAAATATACAATAAAATAAATCAAAAAAAAAAATATCCTATTTGAATGATAACTAATTTATTTAATCCTTACTTCCATCGATATTCATTATTTTCAGCTTAAGAATGAGTAAGCTTCGATAAGTCAAGAAGGGTATTTTTTGAATCTTCATTGTCAAGGCTAATGTGAATTATAAATTCCTTGAATCTTTATTATTAGAATGATAATATACAAATTATGCAATTTGATTTAAGTACATCTCAACAATTCTTTCATTATCTTTTGAAGTAATACTTTCTTTAACGACAGAATTAATGATTTTGTGGTTATATTATTTTAATTGTTTTTGGAAACATGAATTGATTATACTTTTTTTTGTCATTTAGTCAAAGTATGAATTATAAGTTTTAGAAAGATGATTTTTAACTTTTTAAAATGCATTTTCAGAAAAAAATATGATGTCAATCTATTGAAATAAGACTTTTGAGATAAAATACGTTAATTCAAAGACGTGGTCGTCAAAGTAAAATTGCGTGGCTTATAAAAAAGATTTAATAACTTTTTAAAAAAAATGATAGTCAATTCTCCAATCATTTTCCTGCACAGTAGAGTCGATCCGATCCTTTCCTTATATCACGGAATTTATCGAATTATTACATTTTCCAGGAATGGATCCATTTTTACAGAGTTTTTACAGAAATAACAGACAAAATTTTTTATAGAGTTGGTTATTAAGAATTATATTTTCTTATCTCAAACTCAACCCCATTCTGACAAAACGGCAAATGATATTTAAAGAAAATATTCCATTCTGATTGATGAAATGATTTCTCAATAATTTATTATATATAATTTGGTTATCTTTTAAAATAATTTTTTAGAACTTCTCAATCGTAATTTTTGATAATTACAGTATTAATGCTAATACTACACTAATATAGATAAGATCGGAAAATAGTATTTGACTCTAGAGATGAGATGTATTTTGATGGTTAATTTAGATGATACAGTATATTTAAGAGTATTTTCGTTAAATATGTAAAATTATCTCTTAATACTTTACCCTTTTTATTCCAAATAAATTTAATTGCTGCATACAATGTGTTATAAAAAAAGCCGGAAAATCATTCAAATTACGAAATTGTGTGTAATTTGCTTAAATACATCCAATTGGGATTAATTTTAAATGTAAAATAATTTTGAACCTTAAAGCTACATTTTGATATCTTTAAAAGTCATAATTGTTTTTAAGTAATTTATGATAAAAAAAAATGAATTTTAATACTGAAAATTGTAATATTGGCTCAGGCATATATGATTGTGTAGTTTTGTGAGCTCATTATTAAAAATAATGTAAAATTAAATTTTTTATCAATAAAAAAAGATCTGGTTCGCAGCTTTCAGATAAAAAAAATCACGTGACAAGTAATGATCATCGCAATTATTTAATCATTCCCGGTTTCCCGGTACGCATTTTCACATTTTGTTTCAAAAAAAAAAAAGAAAATAATTTATATTTATTTGTAAAAAAGAATGGATATTTAAATGTTGTGTAATGAAAAGAATGGAAGTAGTGTAACTAAAGTTAATATATATTTCAAATGATTATGTTTGTGATATAGAGTTTTGTGTTGCAGCCTGCAGGCTTCAGAAGGCTGTGCTGTATACATGTGGCTTTTCATTATAATAACAAAACAAAAGCCAAAGATTAAAAAAATTCCGCAATGGCGAGCATTAGTGATTATTAACAACTTAATATAGATATAATTCTGCCCAAAACTGCAGAATTTTTTCGTGTGTCTTACTGGGCTTATTTGCTATTACAATTCTCGGCTTGGTTATAAATAAAAACAAGCCACACGCATGTAGGACATAACACAGCTTTCAACAGTCTGCATCAATATTTGTAATACCATATTATATGAACTTGATTGTAATCAAGACTTTGCAGCAAAGAGTTTAGACATATTGAAATGAAATTTTTTTTTTTTCTTTCTTTCAAATCAAATCATTCTTGATTTAAGGACCGTTTTATATACATAATACAGTCAGTTAAGCCTAAGTAAAGATGGGAAGCGATATATTGCATTAATTACTATAACAGAAAAAACAGCGCGCGCGATATCTATAGAAAAATTTTATAAATTAAAGTTTTATATTTTATTTTAAAATGTATCTGTTAAATAGATTCAATTTTACTATATATTTCAACCAATGCTTCATCTCATAACCATTGATGCTCTTTTATTTATTTATTTATTTTTTTTAAGATCATTATGTAAAATTCATCATTTTAAAGTAAAATTACTATACTATTTTCAGTTAAGATTGTAAATCATTGTTATGCCGAACAATGGTTTAAAATATATTTGGACAAGTCTGTGACAAATTTTATCAAAAATTTGAGATCTACAATCTAAACTTTGAACTAAGATAAATATGTCTAACGTTATGCTATCAATTAAAAGAATCTAATACTTTTGAAAATAAGCAAATTTTATTACTCAGAATACTTTCTGTAAAAATTATTTATTACTAGCTGAATAATAAAATCTTATGAACTATATGAGAATCATAGTCCTATCAATATTCATTGCAATATTATTGGCCTTTCTTATAACAACAAAATAAAGTAAATTATAAATTTTCTATTATATATACTGTACCTCAATGAAAGCTCAATGAAAATCCTACCATCGTCGACTTTATTACGATTAACTTGTCCACTTTTGTGAAAGAATAGTCAAATTTTTTTAATCATATAATCCAACTCTTTTACTACTTTCAGATCCTTTCCTTGCCATGATACTCTAAAACTCTCGAACAAATTCTATTAATACTTTTCTTTTCAATTTTAACTCGTAATAATCAATTGCAGCAAGTTGCATTGACGGTTGAATGCAACTCTTCGGTTACAAATTCTTATATTTCACTCATCATAGATGGTTGTCGATTATTATTCTTCTACTATATAAATTAATTTAATTCATAGAACCTATTAACAAATATAAAATGTTACATATATTTATTAACATACCCTTTCCTTTGATTTTTTAAAATTTCTAACAAGTAATGAATAACTTCGCTAAATTTGTTTCTATTGTCAATGAATGATTTACGCATTTGTTTGAGGATTCCTTGGTGCATACATTTTCGATTTATAACAATCAGAAAATTTACACAATTCGGCATTTCCGATTTATAGCAATAAAAATTTGACATTTAATTTAAAATTAGCATATGATAAAATCGTTAAACAATACATGATCCCCAGCTATCTTTGCGATAAGTTCATCACAACTGACTGAAGCTTAAATGCTTAATAGTTTTCAACTGATAAGTTCCTCGCTCTAAGAAAAATATATATTGGTAGACGAAATTAATCTTAAATGTTACAGAATTTCATGACACTTTTGAGTATCAAATTATAAATGTATCAACAATTTTTACAGAAACATCATCACGGATCTACTCATTCTAGTTCCAAACCTTTATTTGATTGTTGTAAAAATATAACGTAAAAAAAAAAAAAAAAAATTTTTTAAACATAATATTCATTTTATTAAATACAATCATATATCTAAATAGATTTGCATTTAAAGAATTGAAAATGAAAGATTATTCCAGTATGCTAAGTACTATTTATCATAATCTAAATCTATCTATATTTATCCTAATCTTCCGAAACATGACAAATTTTTTGTAATTTTTAATTGAATATATATCGTGAAAATTTTTTATCGCAGTACTATAATCAATTCATTTATTTTTCGACGCAGTGTGTTTTTCAAGTAATTATTTTTTTTCGTTTTAAATTAAATTTCACTTGAATTTTATTCTGTCGTGATCATCTTTTATCTAGTAGGCGGCTTAGCGTTAGCGACGTGATTTCATAATTTGGGCCAAAACTATGTCTCCGAATTTCCTTTTTCGGTTTGCAACGGGACGTAATAAAGATGTCTGTAAATTTGTTCTTGGCTTGTAAAAAAAACTTACCTTACGAAAAGAACAGTAGGATCGTCGAATGCAAGTTTGAATGCAACTTATTATGGATAGTAAAAATTGATAAAAGTAATAATTTATAAGAATCAAATAAAAAAAAAACAAATATGTTATGCATTTTAATAGTTTAAATAAAACTAAATTTAAATGCATAAACATGTGTGAAGTATGACAATCTCATGATTTACAAAATTTACAATGAAATATTGTACAAAAAAAGTAATAAGTACGTTGGTTTACTTTCCCAAACGACAATTTATTAATAGTTCAAGGGAAAATGGTACTTTTTCGGAAATTCAAATGCATATCGGCGTTTCAGAATTGGGAATATTCAATTTTTTATTTCATATATATATATACCATAATTCTTTTTTTATTTAAAATAAAAAATCAAACTAAATTAAGGATGGTATCTTTTCAATCTAATATGAACAAATTGAGATATATCATTTTTCTCTCTTTTTTTTTTTCAAAAAAAACAGGTGAGGGGATTGATACTTTTAAAAAATTTTGGAGATTAATTTATATTATTACGAAAATTTTGAAATTTTTTTTTTTTCTTTTACTCTTACTAACGTAAAGCTTTGAGTGATCGGCCAGAATTATGTGTGGCGTAGTGCGTGTTACGTCATCAAGTAATATAGTATAAAAAAACGGGTTCATTGGTCGATCCGAAGAAAGCGTCTAAAAGATTTCTATTCAAATTCTAGCTAAAAAAAAAAAAATAGATTAATCAATCTACTGGTGGCTATGTTGCGAATATTGATCGGCCGTGTAACCACAAAATTTGATAAATTATGTAACTTAGCATTTTATAAACTTTTTCTAATTTCTGCGAAAATATTTCTAACAAGACTTACTGATTACTTGTGACAAAGACTTTTTTCAGGTTTTTTATAAAATTTTCATGCATTAGAATAGAAATATCGAAAAAAAAAATAATAATTACTAATTGTTTCATTTTTATAACGTACGATTTTTTTTTTTTTTTTATATCAAATTAAATTTTAAAAAGCAATGGTTTGGAGTCAACAAGAAATCCATACTTTAATTAAACTAAGACAAAACACAAATCAAGTAAATATTTTTATTTTATTCTAATTTACTAATAAATAATAATAGAATAATAATTAATAAATAAATATAATTATTATTTTTTATAGCTATACTGGAATATACTTGAACGTTTGAGACGTGCATATTGGAATAATATTGCAAACCGACTGAATAATATTTGTAATTCTAATTATGTGGGAAACCAATGTAAACGTAAATTTAATAGTTTAATTACTGTATATAAAGTAAGTTTATATAAAGCATTTAATTATTATCTTTATCGAATTATTATTAATGATATTTCAGAATATAGACCGTTATGAAGCTAATGATCAAAGGAGAAAGAGAATTCAAGCATATAGGATATTTTTTAATGAACTTAAAACACGTTTTTGGGAAGGACCTCGTAAGAATATAGAATTTTTTTATTAAATAATAAATATATAAAATATTTTAATATCGTATTATTACTTTAGCTGATCAACATGATGTTACAATGGATACGCCCACCATTACACAAAGAAGAAGAACCGTAAGAGCACGAAGTAAGTAATTTTCTTAAAAAAATATTTATTTCTTAAAAAATAATTAAAATTTTTTTCTTTTTATTAGGAAGAAGAAAAGAAAGAAGAGGAAACAGTGAAAATAATAGATAGTAATATGTCTATAAATCAAAGTATGGCGCTGTTTTTTTTTAGAATTTTTAATTGTTTATATATATAATATTTGTATGTTTGGCACTAAATCTTCTGATAATAAACATGATATTTTTTAATTCTTATTATATCACATATGAAATAAACCATAAATATATACATAATTGACACCTGGATATTGAAAATCCTGCAAAAAATACGCAAATAAAATTTCAGACATTAAGTTATAAATTATTTTATCATGACTTCTATATATTTTTTTTTTCAATAATATTTTTCTAAAATTTCACTTTTTAACGTTTAGAAATTTCTTTCGGTTAGCGTACAGTAAATATATTATATATATATATAATTTTTTACATATAAAAAATTTTGATAAAAAATACGCAATCTTGATAACCTAAAGGCACGTTTTTAAATTTAGCTAACGCTAATGTTGAGATGAAAAATTCTTAAATTGTACGCAAATCAAAACTTTACTCCGTCTAATTCCACTATGATGGCGTCATGGCGACGCGTCTGTTAACCCTACCCTGTTATATATATTTCTGGGTTCTGGTTCGTATCATTTAATTCTTGTTATTATGCAGCCAAATAGGATCATGTTGTTTTTAACATACTGATATTTTTTAATAAATTATTATTGCGTAAATATCTTTGATATTTTTGACGCATTACGTCATATAGATTATTGTCACACATTTACTATGCTTTCCATATGGAACATGATCTTGGACGTCTGCATAATAACACAGTTATTAGGTAGGGGGGTTAAAATATCATCCGAACTGCTTCGCAGTTCGGTGATATTTCAACCCCCCTACCCAATA
>QZLH01000249.1:0-15031 GCA_003833135.1 Oehlia diaphana | reverse complement strand
TTTTTTTTTTTTTTTTTTTTAAAAATTTTTTTTTTTTTTTTTTAAAAAAAAAAAAAAAAAAAAAAAAATATTAGCCCAAAATGAATCATATGAAAAAAAATGTATCATTCTTTTCTCTTTTTCTCAAAAGAAAAAATATTGCTGATAATTTTTTAAAAAAAAGAATTTCAGAAGTTGTATCGCGGAATTCCGGAATTTTTTTCAATAAAAATTTTACGTTTACTTTTTGTATGTCGTCATATTTCATAAAAGATCCACATTTAAATGCAAAATGTCACTGGCCAACCAAATATCGATCGTACCTTCAATAAATCCCAAAATAGTATACATTATTATTTTTTAATACGTCTTTCAAAATAAAAGGCTATCAACGATTTCTATTCTAAGAAGATAAAAAGAAAAAATATGCATTACATGAATAATACGAATAATCCGCAGTATAATTCTGGTATTTTAAAAAGAAATACTGTATATATGATTTTTATATTTTTTAATATATTTGTATTAACTCGGAATTGCATTCATATCTCCTATTTAACATTTTGGTTTGTTTGAACATTATTTCAAAAAATAAGACATTGATATTTTTTACACACATCTTTTCTTATATGCTATTCACTCAGATATACATATTGGACTTATCTAATATTTATGGAACATGTTCAAACTGTGATAAAAAAAAAAGAATTTCGTATTCGTGGTGCATATGATATGATGCATATTTGGTAGAAAATTTTAAAAATTGGTCTGGCGGAGGGATAATCTGCTAAAGAATGCATGCGCAATCTTGAGTTGATTTCTCTCAATTTGATCTTATAAGGCATGCCGGTAAGAATTGTTGAGATAGATATGGATACGTGGTAGTCATATTTAAAACGATTGGATAATTCATGGGATCTCAGTGTTCACTTTATTAATCAAGTAGGTATTTAAATCTTTGCTATTAGCTTACTTTTAAAATAATTATTTATTTATTAAATTTAACTTTAATATTAAATAAATAGTTAATGTCTGGATAGCAAGGATTGCTTCAGTATAACAGTAATCGTCTTCAGGAATTATATCAGAGGAGATATACTCCTTTCTCGAAACACATGATGATTATTTTGGTCTGAGAGGAGATCAATTTCGTCAGGATTATATAATTATATAAAAATTCATGAGTTATGCGTTAATGGATTTACATGGAGGTAACATTTTAGTTGAACATGATGGCCTAGTTTCATCCCGAAGAAACTCAGACACGTGATCATTCTTCTGAAAAATTTTTCATAGGGATGCGAGGTCTACTGACATAGTTTACATGGACTATTTAATTTAACACACATTCAGAAGAAATTTTTGTAGTATGATAATGTGGTCGTTATCAGTTGGTGTTCGTCCTTATTATGATATTAAGATCGTTCGTTCGTTAATTAATGATGTGGTTTTCGGATCAAGACCAAACCCGCTGTGTAAGACACCGCCTATTTATGCTTAATTGATGGGAAAATGTTTAGGCAAAGATCCATTTGAAAGATCATTAACATCTGCTTTATTGGAAAAATAGGTTGCTGCCATCTGGGATGATCCTGAGCCATCGGATGTTTAGATAAAGCAGAAATCGCAAAGTTTAATAAGGATAATATGAATCATTAATAATATATTTAATTCCATTTACTATAATAGAAACTTAAATTCTACATAACTATTTAATCAAGGTTCGGAAATATTTGTTTTTCTTCTAAAAACGATTTTCTTAAGATTATGTTATCTTTAAATAGATTTTTTTTTTTACTCGAATAAAATAAATTTGTTAAGTCAACGCGTATTTATTAGTCCGGAGCGAAACGAAGGACTATATACTATTTCGTATCAGTTTCGTGAGTCGGTGTATACAATACATATGTTATGTGCTTATAACATTATAATCAAACAAATAAGTCGTACAAAGAAGAAAAGCTTCTCACTTTCCTTTCCTTCGTTCTTCTCTTTCCTCTCTCTTCCCTTTCCCCCCTTCTCTCTTACTTTCAGTTGAAAAATTATTTAATAAAACATTTTCTAGTATTCGATTTTTTTCATTTAGACTATCCTTTTAGTCTTCCAGGACGTGACATTTCAGTAAGCTTTCATTTTTTTATTCTTAATTTTTTTTATCTTAATGAAAGGTTTTTAACGTTCTTTTTAACTTTCTTTAGATAGTTGCTTTTTAGCTCTTTTGACACAGAAACTTGGCGAGGAAATCTAGAAATATATATTTTTTTTTCGAATTTATTTATTCTAACGAAACTTTCAATTATTCCCTTTTTTAGATGGTTGATGACGTTTAAATCCAAACAAAGACTCTTAGTTACCAGTAGTGCTAATGAATAAAGGTCTTATACGCGTAGAATTTTGGTGCGGACTTCACCTTTTTTAGACTTTTTTTTCGGTTTTCTTTTAACAAACTGTTTCTAACAGCTAACGTCGATGGCTAACCACACGATCTGATGTAATATTATTGGGTTTGTTTTTTTTAAAAAATTTTTTTATTGTTTTAACGAACTTTGCTATAATACAGTAATTCTTTTTTATTTTGTAGGCGGTCTGTTTTTGACTCTTCGGCTTTTAATTCATCTTTTTAACGAAATGGTTATTAAAGATGACAATCACATGACACCAAATAATAATCAAACAATCAACTTCTCTCTTATTTATTAGGCGGTTGGTTCCTCAGATCCTGAGAGGTGTTATCGGGGTTTTTTTAAAAAAATTTTTAACCAAATGATCATTAATGCTTCGTTATTTTTCTTTCTTTATTTTAGTTGGCCAGTTTCTCGAATCTCCTTGGTGGATTTCGGTAAAGATGGGAGTGTTAATATATACATATCTTTATTATGTGTTATTTGATCACGTGCCTTATCGCTCCGGAGTCCGGACTTAACAACGGTTACCATTCTCTAATTGTATTTTAAATTAGACTATAGCATTCAACTTACCGACAATTAATTCACCAACAATCTTCTTTTCGCCGATAACCACTTCACCGACAAATGTTTCGCCGACATGATCATCTCACCAACAGGTCATCTCGTCAACATATATAATAATTTTAAAATATATTATTATATCTTTCGTATAAAAAAAAAAAAATTTTTTTTTTAATATTTTTCAATTTAGTAATTCTAAGTATTTACATAGCCTCAAATTTTATTTTAGCTGTCATGAGCAAAAAATCATTTAATTCAAAATGAACTGTTGGTGAAATGATTTTTGGTGAAATGATTGTTGGAGAAATGGTGTCGTAATAGATAGTATTACTATTATATATTAAAAAAATATTGAAAACAAACTAATAAAGAAAAATACCAAAATATAAAGCATATCATATATTCCTTGCCCAGTTTTTTTTTGTCATGCATTTTCTGCCAACCAGTATTTCGTTCCAATTTAAAGTTTATAATAAAAATTTAAAATATGTTATAGGTACTTAATAAGAAAATTCAAAAAAATTCTTTTTATAAAATTAAAGTTAATCAATTAACTTACTAAAAAAAAAATCTTCCGAGTTAACACAATTAACGAACGACACAAAGATTTCACAAACTATGTGGATACAGTATATTCTAGTAAAATATATATAATGACAAATTAAATTATAAACTGTCAAAATTATTGATGAATATAAAATTTTAGGATGGGTACCTTTACCCGCCTTGCTACATATTCGATGAGTTTAGAAGAAAGCAATTAATCATAAATTGATGCTGCATGAAACGCTCCTTACTAAAATTTTTTCCTTTATTGTAAAAAACAAACCTGTGATTCCTTTAACGCCAGTTATTTAGAACCATAAAAAATGCATTGCGACACAAGTATAAACTCAATGCACGCACGATCAACTAATATATATATATACTGTATCTTCTAGAGAATGTAGGGATGGATCGATAAGAATTAAAAATAGGAACCTCAAGTTATATTGTTAAGTAGAACATACGAGCGTTTTAAAATTGGTAAATGAGGACAAGCTCAGAAAATACTAAATTTGGAATTGGCTCAGCGTCGACACCAATACCATCCCTAAAGTAAAGTGCACAGTTATACAATCCGGTTAACTTTACATATGATCCTTGTTTTTTTAAAATCTGGACTTTCAGACGTGAGTATTTCTTTGTAATAATTTTATGTGCATAAAAAAGAATGGAAAGTCGAGCCCATAATCATAAATAAATGATAAATTATCGTGTTTTATAGTATTTCATAATGTTCCGCATCTCCTTCAAAAATTTGTAACAGACTTAGCATTATATGATATATATTGAAATCTGTATTACAAATTAATTTACTTATCATATTATTGGTTATTGTTTATTAATTCTAAAGTTATTTAATATTTTAGCGGGCAGGTTATAAACTTTACAAGATCGAATATTTAAAAATTACATACTTATAAACTGTAATATAAAGATTATAAAACTATGATTATGGATTTATCAAAATGTCAGTTAACTTTTAACCAAAAGAAGTACGAAACCAGGCCATACCAAAAGAGAAAAAAACGATCTACTAGTACAACCTAATTGGAAATACTATGAAATGCTCACGAGACGTTCACGTACGTAAGATATATTATTATCCTGGTTCGTAACCTAAGTTAATCACTATACTATATATGTTGGAAGTCGTTGATTTTTTTCACAAGTACACGGGCAATCCAATAAACCGGGACCGGATCTTCGATAAATCGAAACTTTGAAATACCGGAGTTGGTTCTGGACCGATTTTTAGTGCAATAGTAAAATTATTTTCGGTATGTCGGATTTCTTGATACATCGGATTTTCTGATGAGTTCGGCTTATCGAGACTGGCTGCGTACTCCATTAACTACCGGAGATTTATTAATTTTAATGTCATGTATGTCGCGTATTTCAGTCGCTCCGATCTAGGTCTTGTCATATTTTTACATATTCGATTTCTTTAGAATTTAGGTACTTAAATTCTTGATCATTCACAATTTAGTATGTCTTTGGAAGATTCATGGTTGTGTCTTCGAATTTGGAATTGAATTTCTTTACTTTCTTAGCATTCCGTCATGAAACTCCTGTAACATTGCTTGTCGGTTCCATTCCGTCTGTGTCTCTGAAACTGTGTAGTTTCTTACATTTAGCCCCCATTATTACCATTATTGCTTTTTTAGCAATTCACACGTTCTCTCTATTGATACCTCTAATGTATGCATCGTATTTAAGGATTCTTGAGGTTTAACATACATATAGTGATTTGTTCGTTTAAGTATTTTCTACGCGTTTTCATTGTCAGAATCAAAAGTTTTGTGGAGTAAATGTAAAAAGAAATCGGAAATTTACTCTGTGAATATACGTGCAAATACAGTTTTTATTAACCTGTTTTTGTTACGCATTTGTAAATCCAACTGCTCCACACGAGCCGTCGAGCCGTGCCAGCTCGAGCCAGCTCGCGAACCGGGTATGTCGAGCCAAGCCGAGTCACGGCTCGCAATTAGTTGAACTCGGCTGTTCGAGCCAAGTTTCAATGCAGCTCTTTCGAGCTGCCTCACGAGCTATGAGCCTTTGGGACTAATATTTGCGCAGGTGATCAGGTGATCATCAGCTGATCATATTTAAAATCTATTAAATCGTCCGGCCCGGCTCGAGCCAATCTACCTTAAGGCTTGGCTGGGCTTGGCTTGGGTTGGCTCGAATTTTGGCTCAGCTCGGCTCGAGCCGCTCATGCGGAGCTTTATTTTAAATTATAATTAGATAATTTTTATATTAGTTATTGCAAAACTTTATTAGATCGATTATTGGAATTATTTTTTTCTCTAATTATTAAAATTTATATAGTACTTTGTTACAAAATGCATTTTATTTCATTGATTTCTAATTTTCAACTAAAATTCGTTTTTTAAATCGAAATAACGGGCTTACGGTAAAATAAAGTCAAAGATAAAATTATCAAGTAACAGAATTATATTTAAACATAATGACACAGATATTATAGTTTTGTTGTTTTTTTTTCTATCTGCAGACTCTTTTGATTCTTTCTCTCTTATAGATGCGACATGCAGTATCGACTATAGTAAAGTAAATAATTGATTGCCGTGAATAATCGAAATAATTATACCGAATTTTAATTCAGCATAGCATCATATAGTGATCACTATTTACTTAAAATACTTCGCATTTTATCTAATTTAAATATACCAGGAACATTTAGTTCATTACAATAATTGAATCATATTAAGTTTTCTTTCTATATTTATATATCCATTGGGATTTTAAATACATGCATGAATTGTGTTTGCTTTAAGTTGGCATTAGCCATTTCCACCAGAAAAATTCGTTCCACTTGTATCTACTAAAACTAATTTATGCAATAAAATAGCATTACCATTATTATGTAACAAAAAATATTGTTGTTATTTTTGTCTTTGATGCACTCATATTTTGCTTAATGAAAACTGAAGCAGAGGCTGCAGAGCCAATAGAGAATCAAAATAGAACAAAATGAGCTATTTCTATCCCTAGGCCAAGTTGGTAAATTATAGATATTTAATTGAACTTATTAAAAAACATCAATGCTGTTAGAATTGAGTATAGAGGATATAACAATCCCATTACATGATATTTAACCAATCAAATACACAAACGAAATTCTAAATTTTTCATTAAAATACATATGCTCAATCATTATGTCAGTCTTTACATAAACATTTCATATGTGGCTTTATGTAAACATTTATAACTTTATTTAAACATTTCATGTGGCTTTACTTTATTGACCAATTACATTTAACGTTATATTATAAGCCATACATAATAATGAGGCAAAGTAATCAATTAAGTAAACATTGCATAATAAACTAATAAACAGTACAGTAATATAAATCATAGGCTGTGCACTGGCTGTGCATCTTTTGAATTTCAATATAAATTCTTAACTAAAAGGTTGTTTTCCAAAATTTCCTTTTTAATTTTCAAAATTAATTTTATTTTTTGATAATAAATATACCTCTCTGAATCATATTATTGAGGTTACGTAATGGTGAATCCACAAGCGATTTGCTTGATGCCTTATGAAAAATTATTGGAAAAAAGCTCCGATAATTGATCATTTTCTAGTTTTTATTCAAAAGACACTGACATATTGATTAATTTTCTAATATAGATGCATCAATTGTATTACTTATTGAATTTACAGATGTTATACCCTTATTTCTTTATTTTATACAAGGCAATTGTTAAAAAATCTTAAATATTTATATAAGTATTGGTGATTATAAAAAAATTGCTTTAATTTAATTACAAGTATTTAAAAAAATAATGTATACAAAAAAATATAATATTAATTTGTTATACATTAAACCTTACAAACTTTAATAGATCATAACTTATTGTACATATAATAGTATTAGTTGTTCACCTATATAATTATAGAAAGTAATCACCTAATGATAACAGAATATTATAGTAAAAGAGGAGATTATAGTTATAAGATGTGATATTACTCTAAAAGATAATAGTCTCAAAGTACTGGTGAAAAACAATATTTCTATGGTTTCATTTTACCAAAATTCTGGATTGCCAACATACAGTATAAAACAGTATATCCAGATATAGAAGAAGCAAGATTTTCTCAAAAATGGGTTGATGGTTTTATGTCTCGTCATAATTTAGTTAATAAAGAAAGACATCAGTTGCTCATCGGCTTCCAGAAAATTGAAGAAAAAAGATGATATATCAATTCAAAGGCTATATTACATTGTGACACCTGAAAGATTTATTAGTAGTAATCCACTACTTCTATGGCTAAAAGTAGCTACTATTGCTAATTACAATAAAGAACAATATATATAAAGGTAGAATCTTTAGATGGAATTTTTAAGATTAGGATAATACAACTACTACATAATAAAACATATCAAAATAGCAAAACAGAAAATAGTTACAGAAAACATAAGCAGAAATGTTACCTATGAATTATTCCTTTTAATACTATATTAAAATCATTATACTAAAATAATTAATATTATTACTTGCAAATCTTCCGTATTCAACATATAGTGGAAGAGCTTACTTCTGTGAGAGTATTCAGTCTGAGGAGTTTCACTCTTCTAAAGTATAAATTTATATGAATTAATATATAAAGTTTATATTAATTAAATTCATTTGATATCAACGAATAATTTTTTAAATTTAAGACATAGATGATATAGATAGCAGCAATACAGTAATTGCATTTATATTAATGTTGGTTTATATTTTATTATTATTTCTGCGTCTAGAAATAATTTCTATAGAAAGTCCTTTTTCAGGATCAGGATCCCAAAAGCTTTTCATTAATTTAGCATAACATGTTGGTGTATCTTCTGTAATTATTATATAATTTTTATTACTTTATTAACAAATGATAATTTTATTTACTAAAATTCTTCATTATATATATTATTTAATGGAATATTTAAACCATAGAAAATTAGAATTTTATATATCATTTTTTTATGAAATATTAATTTATTAGATTCACTAAATTCATTAGATTCATAGAACAAATGATATTAGAACTTTATTCCATTAATACAATGCATTAAACAAGCAGGATCTTTGAAAACTCTCCATACTATAGGTGTTTTATAAATCCTTAGAAAGGCTTAAATTAAAGCAAAAATATTATTAAATTAGAAATAGATAAAGTAGTAGCAAGATTCTTTCTCCTGTCTCCGCGTGGACTAAAAATGCTGTTAAAACTTTGAAACCTGAGAAAAGATATTTATGTGAGACGTAAGGAGGTCTAATTATATGATAGAACCCTGCCACAGAACAAACTCTTTATTCTTCTTATACTCCCCAAGACAACAGAGAGAACAGCCATTCTCCTCCTCCTGATATTAAACACATGACACTAGTAATACAATGGTTAAAGCAAGTGTCCTCTCTATATCTTCCACTTGCTTGTGACACATTCAATTAATTATTATTAGAAAATGGAAAGACAATGCATATGGAAGTGTTTACAAAATCTGGATTTTTCGTGCTATTATGATGACATACTGTTTCTATAATAGAATATCCGCATCTATAAAAAAAAATCTAGATTTTAATCTTGATAAAAAATCATTTTCTAGTTGTTCATACAAAAAATTTCTGAAAAATTATTTATAGGGTTCATTATTTTAGTTACCCAATATTCTTTCATATATATGAAAAATAAGAAAGAAATCAAAAGGAATATTTAGTAAGAATATCATCATGATTAGTTAATTTAGGTGTTCTTTAAATCCTTAGAAAGGCTTATTAGCTAATAAGGTATTAAATGGAGTATTTAAGGAAAAGCATGTGTCCTCTCTACCTTTCTACACATTCAGTTAATTATTCATATTTTCCTTTAAATAATGGACAAATTTTTATACCATTGTGGCTTTAAGGTGCATGCTCATAATGCATAACATAGCGGTATTTATAAAATCTAGAACTTTAATATCATCACAACGAAATCAATATACGAACAGTGTATCAGAACCTACTACTCCTAAACGCCAAGTGTAATCCCATATTCCCATCATTAGAATAATAAATAAAGTTAGAAGTTCTCTAGTTGATGATTCTGTAACCAATAAGGCATTAAAGGAAGCATTTAAAGGAAAGATAATATAAATGATATCTGCAATGCATTAAAAGCATGTGTCTTCTCTATCCTTTCTACTTGTGACACATTCAATTAATTATTCATGTCTTCCTTGTAAATAATGGACAAATTTTTATACCATTGTGGCTTTAAGGTGCATGCTCATGATGTATAATATAGCAGTATTTATAAAATCTGGATCTTTAATATCATCACAACGAAATCAACACACGAACAGTGTATCAGAACCTACTACTCCTAAACGCCAAGTGTAATCCCATATTCCCATTAGAATAACAAATAAAGTTAGAAGTTCTCTAGTTGATGAAAGGAAGCATTTAAGAAAGATAATATAAATGATATCTGCAATGTATTAAAAGCAAGTGTCCTCTCTATTCCTTCCACTTGTGACACCTTTAATTAATTATTCATATCTTTGATTCCCATCTACCTAAAAAGTTCACACTGAAGCATATTTGTCCGAATCTGCTTAATGATCATGATGACAGTGATACAAATATAATCCTTGGAAAGACTTAACCAATAAGGCATTAAAGAAAGCATTTAAGTAATGTGTGTCCTCTTTTCCTCTCTCATTCATAACACTTTTTTAATTATTGTAATATCAGTCAAAGATAGAAGATTCATAATAGAGATATCAATAGTAAAATTTCTTGTATTATTACTTCAGATATAATATTAAGTTTCTTAAAACTTTTAAAATGGATTATATATTTATATACAACTGCTTCTTTAAAATATTTTTAGAATTTGATTTTATAATGAAAGTAAATTTTAATCATATTTTATATACCATATATTGCTGACCACAATTCCTCCATATATAGTACCCCCCTTTTTCTGAAAAAATCTCCAATTTCTTTTGATTTTACTATTTGAACAATCTAATTTACACAGGCAACACGTGTAAAAGTGTTGACTGACCCCCTAAAATTTGCAAGATACCTGGGTACTGTGGTCCAATAAAGAAAAAATTTTAAAAATTTTACTTATTAAATGGATATGACATTCAATAATTTATAAAACAACTCATGGCGGTACTAATGAATTTGAAATCAACATGATCATCTCTTTTGACAACTCAGAGATTGTATGTAATTTATAGCAATTTTTTTTTACCCATTAAATTAGAAACTTAATTTTATATCTTTACTACTATACCTTTTAATAACTTTATAGTAGAATAAGATTAATATACCATACTTTTTAAAAAAGTTAATTAAATATAAAGACAAAAAATTGCAATTTATATTATATACATATAGCATATAATTGCATTTATATAACATTAGTTTATATTTCATACTTTTCTTATATTATTATTCAAATATTTAATTACAATTTAACAGTTTTATTACTTTAACAAATGGTATATCATATATCATGGACCATAATATCCAGGTAGACATTATACATAATGGGTACAGGATTTTTGGGTATATTTCTGTGTATAATACTCAAATACTTGATATTGTATTCAGCAAGTAAAGATCTTTCCATACGATTGCAAAACCTCAAGACCAAACTGACCCCATTTTCGCCAGAGAATGTGGCCATCATGAGCTGGTTTTGAGCATTGTAATAGTTCTAGATTCAGAATCAATCTATTTCCACTTCCTGGAGGCGTCTACAATTCTCATGGGCAAGCAATAATTCACCCATTATGCAAACTTTCTCATGAATCAAATCTAAATCTAACCAAATTCGATTCAAAAATCATATGGGTTCAGCTATTATGGTCATGTGGCACAGATATTCACCAAATAATTTTTATGAATACATCTGTGAAACTGAAAAAGATAAATTCACTACAAAAATATGAGAATGTACATAGAGCTGGCAAATCCATCAATACTATAACATTTACTATTGAACACAAGATACTTATTATATCAAACAATAAGTATATTAAATAAGATACTTTACCTTTTATGGAAAAATATATAATGAAAAAGAGGAGAGTGAAGTATTTTGGTTATTAATGAATTTTATTCTGAAGTAGTAGTATATGGATAATAATCAGAACAATTTTGATACCTGTCTTATAGACTATTTTGCAACTGCTGCTCGAAGAAACTAATAACTTATAACAATCATGATTAATGGAGTCATAATCAACCATGTGATAACTTTCAATAAAACTATTCAAAATGTTGTTTGAAAAAAAAATTATGATAACATAGTAGTTATAATCCATTTAGTTGGAGTTCTGAGTTTCTACAATTTCAAGAAATCAAAAACAGAATATTTAAACTATATAAAATTTATAAAATTAGAATTCATATATTATTAGTTTAATATTAGTTACATAAAATATAAAATTCTTAAAACTATTAAAATGAATTTCATATTTTATATTTATATAACTACTTCTATCTTTAAAATATTTTTGAGAATTAACCATAATTAACCTTATATATCAATTATTTTATGAAAAGTATACTTTTAATCAACATATTATATATAAATAAATAAAGAGAATATAATTTAATATTTTCTTTCTTTTACATTCCTTTTAATAAAAAATAGTATACCCTGGATATTTTAAAAAATTCCAAGAAGGGTATTTATTATATATGGGAGGTAGATATACAGTAATTTTATTTTATTAAAAATTTTTATTCATTTTACTTCCAATAGAATATTTAAACTACTATATAAAAATTTATAAAATTAGAATTTATATATTTATTAGTTTCATATTAATTTTTAAAATATAACATTTTTAAAACTATTAAAATCTACTATATATTAAACATACTTATAATAGGGTTTTATATGGTTATCAAAAAAGACTGCATTGATAGTAAAGTTGGTAGCATTGAGAATTTTTTTTAGTAAAATTTTTGATTATTTAATATCAAAAAAAAAATTCAAATAACGGTTACAGTATATGTCTTTAAAGATTCTAAGTTGCTGCAACTTCTAACCAGGATTAGTTATAGCTTTATGACTTTATCCCTTATGGAACACCGTCAACGGTTTAATTTCTGATGAACGTAAGATAACACTCTTCCTAATGAGTAGGTGAAACGAATCTGAATTATTTTGTTACCTGCTGAACGAAAAACTCTAATTTGGAAATTGCAAACTTGAATGTTTATCACATTTTCACGTGATGATTTTCATCAAGCCAATTCTTGAACTGATCTAATTTCTGAGTCTCCTGGGTTGAGAACTATTTTAACCATAATAAAAACCATTCTGAATCAAAGCTGACTTCAAACTGATTTTCAAGAACTGACTCAAGTAATCAATACCTATTAAGAATTTTTGAATTAAGTTTTTTTATGTATAAACTTCATTGCAGGATATTTTTAAGCCATGTAAAACGTTTAAAAATTATTCATTATTTATTATTATGAAATATGTGTATTATATGAAATTAAACCATTTACAAATAACAAAAAAATACGTCCTTGATGATCATTATTGTTATGTTTCGCAATTCATTATTTAGACGCCTAGAATTTTTCCATCTGCGTAAAGGAAATTGTTTCAAATGATTTTTTGCCAAGATCATTATCATTATAATAAATAGAATCCTGACTTTCGCTAAAGTTTATTTCACTGACACATTTCGCCGAAGCCGAAGGGACATTTCGCCGAAAGATATTTCATCAAATAGATATTTCATCAAATATTATATTTTATTGAACAGATATTTAAATCATATTTGTCAAAATATTTCATATGATATTTACAAAAATTTTGTTACTAAAAAGATTTATAGTTCAGGTATTAGATTGAAATTTTAATCAATTGCTAACATTTTTGCGGAATGTTCTAATCGATGAAGTAGACTTCGGTGAAATGGATGATTCAGAGAAAGGATTCGGCAAATGTCTATTCAGCGAAAATTCCACTTGACTAAATTTCATTTCTGCGAAATACCCTTTCGATGAAATGGCTTCGGTGAAAAGTCCACCGGCAAAATGAACTTAGGTAAAACGTACCATAACCACGAATTCTTACAATATGTTACAATTAGGAAATGAAATGATTTAACATTACAGGGTAATTTATAAAGGATTTAACGTCCACAAATAAGACTTATAAGATTTGTTTGGAAAATTCCCAATGTATTATACTAATTGATAAAGTTTGTCTATGATTTACTTAATTAAAAATGGGTAATATTAAAATGAACTAGTTTAAATTAAAAAAAGTTTCATTTTTCATCCCCAATATGCTTAATTAAATTTAGGTTAAGCTTTTATCAATCAATACTCATTTGGAATAAAGGAGTAATGGAAAGAAATACCAAAAATATACATTTCAATAAATATTCAAAGTACGCATATTCGAATTTCAAATCTTAGTAAATTTCAAATTGAAAATGGGGTACTTAGTTGTGTAATTTTATAATTCTACGTTTATAATTAGCCACAGAATGTTTAAAACCTTGAATGTTTACATGGGTCATCAGAAAAGCCTCTTTTTTAAGTTAATTCAAGAATATGATTTTTTCCAAATGTAGCACAATTTTTCAAATCAGCCGGTCAAGATCTTTATTTAAACAATTTAAAAAAGTGTCCTTAAAATAGACCGGGGGTTCAGGTTATCCTAGTATTAATCATGTGACGATTACTCTGAAAAAACTTATTTATATAGGGGGTTTAGGATAAAGAACCTGGACCCCTCAGTTCAGGATAAATTTGTCCTTTAAAAAATCATACTTCACCAAACAAGTTTTGAATGATACAAAAAATATTTCGAGACATTTCGAAACAGACTCAAAAAATATTTACTCAAATAGGTATAAAATAAAATTCTAATCTAAATGAAAAAATTAATTTAAAAATTAATAATAATTTACAACGAAAAAAATATACAAGAAAAGAAATAGAAAAGGACCAAATTATCTTAAAAATGTAGTTTTTATAAGAAAAAATATAAAGAAACGTTTAATTTAAAAATAAATAAAAAAAAAAAAAGATCACGTGATAATTTCAATCAACGTGACTCTGGTAGATTCAAAGCTTCCAAAAAATTTATATTGTCATGTTGTTGTTCATATTCCGAAACTTTGAAAGGTTTTCGTAAGTATTCTTTAAAGAATTTTAGCCCAACTTTAAGATCGAGAGTCATTTTATCGAGTAAGGCAACTCGGATCCAATATCGTGCATGTTAATTCGAACGTGTCGAGATCATGTAGCTCGCCAAATGGTTTTGAAATGATCACATTACATCGCAATCGATTCTACCTGACTTCATAAGAAACATCCTTCACAATCACGAGAATTGCATTGCGTTCATCTCTACATTGTTTAATATTCTTTGAACCCTTGGTGATGTATAGACATGCAAAGTTACAATGCGTTTCTGTTGGTTGAAATCTAACCGGAGGGAGACTTCCACGTTCGAATGTGTCAAAAAGAGAACTTGACATCGGATCTATACGTTC
>QZLH01000248.1:87173-112054 GCA_003833135.1 Oehlia diaphana | reverse complement strand
TTTTCTGATCACTGGATTAAAAGTTAGCAAACTGCCTGATTGGTGACGGTATTTGGCGAAAATGCCAATCAGTCACCAATCGGTCACCAATTAGCTACCTGATTGGTGCCCGATTGGTGACTGATTGATGCCTGATTTTTCACTTTTCGACCTGTGCTTGGACAGTGCTCTGGATAACACCTTAATTAGTATTTTCTTATTTTACTTTAATTACAGAAATAATTATATCCTCTATTTTAATCACCTAATCTATGGCCTTTGAAAAAATGTTTTGCAACGTTTTTTCTTTAAATTAATTAAAAAAATGTTGCAAAACATTTTTTCTAATTAAATATACTTTGAAAAAACATTTCACAACATTTTTTCTTTAAATTAATTAAAAAAATGTTGAGCAAATGTTCTTTTAATTAAAAGCACTTTGAAAAAATATTTCGCAACATTTTTTCTTTAAATTAGTTAAAAAAATATTGCGTAAACATTTTTTTTATTAAATCAGTTTGGTAAACTAGTGCCAAAACTGATCAGGTGAATTGCAGAATTGCAGATTACTAACCACAATTCAACTTCAAAATCTGCAATATTGCAGATTTGATCAATCAATTGCAGCATCATCCTTACATGTAATCTATTTTTCATATACGTTCGATAAAATAATAATACTTTATTTATGAAATAAAAAATATTGGCAGAAGGGCCTTAAAGGGACCAAGCTGGCCTACAATACATAAAAATTGTGACTGTATCGCTATTACATAATGCGAATAAAAATACTATTTCTTAACGAGAATATTTTTTAAACCTATTTTTACTTCTTGAACACCTATTACCAAAGGTAATGATAGTTAGATTTTAGCTATAACATTATGCAAAATGGATAGTCTCTCTTTGAAAATCTTTAGCTTGGCAAAATTAATTACTTATTTATATAATCTTTAAGTTCTAATGCTTATCTTAATATTATTTCATATTCTTTAAAATTCCATCTAGTTAGCTTAAAAAATAAACTACCAGTGATTTCTTTCTTCTCAAGCTTTGTAAAAAAGTCATTGTCAAGTTCTAAGCCTTCTAATTTAGAATCCTCCTGCAAATACTTAATAAGTTCTTCTGTTTCATATATTTAATTTTATTAGCTTGAGTAAATTTGAAAGACATCTTACTTTATTTGCTAAAGCAAATCCCATAGTGAGATAAGTAAATGAAAACTTGCTCCTATATATACTATACATAACTTCTAGTATATACTGTATATACCTTATTTTTGTGTTATTTTTACAGAAAAGTTTTTTGCAAAAAGTTGGCTGAACTTCTATATACTCTTATATGCTTTATATCTTGCTGGAAAAAAAATAAAGAGATATGAGACGTAATTAGTATTATTATCTGATGCTAAGAGTTCTATAAAAGTACATACAAATAGAATTTTTAAACCTTTTCACATATAGATCTACTGGAAAGACACAGTTGGTCTTACACTTAGCGAGCTAAAAATTGTAAGTCCCTCAACCTTTCATAACATATGCTTTTGATATTAATATTTACTTTTACAGTAGGTTTTATATTATGTGTAGACTTAATATTTTTCTTATGTTTATTTAGGAAAAAAATAAAGAATGTAGGTTAATATAGTAAGCACCAAATATTATCACTATTCTGGTTTGAGTGATAACTAATGCCAAAGTATTAAATTAATCAGTTGTGACAAATGGTCAATATAAGTATTTATAACAAAATATATAAAGGTATCACTAATTTTCATTTTTGAATATACAGTCAACTCTTGTTATAACGAACCCTAGGTTCCAGATCTCAACTTCGCTATAGGGTTATAGTGAAGATTATAAGAGATTTGATTGGTTAATTCGTTATAGCAAGGGGAAATTTATTATAGTTGTTTGAAAAATTCACTATATTAAGGGTTCGCTATATCAAGGTTTGACTGTATATGCAAAATTAATATGCGAAAATATTGCACAGACCTATTATATGATCTGCAAATTTTTATTGTACAATCTATAGCTCAGCAAATTCTTTTGAGCTGGTAATTACTACTCTGGACTGCCAAACTAAAATAAATTTATAAATAGTTAAAATAGTCAATATCTATTTTTTAAATGTTGTATAAAATAAAAAGATAATTGCAAATAAAAATATTATATAAAAAGAATGATTTTAATATTTAATAGAGGTAAAATTCATTAAAATAAAAATCATAAATAAAATTTATCTTTATTATATATATTATATAATTTATGTTTATTATTTATATTTATTATATTAAAATTTAAATTTTTTTAATTTAAAAAAAACTAATATATATTTTTTATTTTATTTTTTTTAGAAATAATCTATTCTAAAATAATGTATAGACATATATAAATATATAGGATTAGTATGATTATTTTTTTTATTAAATTAAACAAATTTATTATTTTTTAAAAAATAGTTCAGATTTTTTATTTACATATATATAAAAAATATATTACATTTAAATATATTAATATTCATATAATATATTATTAAATTTTATATATATACAATATAAAAATAAATAATTAAATAATAAATTAAATTGGATAAATTTATTCCTTATCTTAGATGATATTCTTCATCTCTTAAGTCATAAATTGTCAATATATTAAAATTGGTATTTACAACCTTTTTTAAAATATTAAATAATTTGTAAAGTAATCAAAATTACTTATATATGATAATTTGAAAGTTATACAAAACTTATATTAAATTTATTTAAAAAATTTTTTTTCATTAAAAATTATATTGTTTTTTGAAAATAATTGGCAAATAATTAGCATGATGTCATTTTATATATTAAATTCAGAAAAGTGAGAATTATATGAATAAAAAATATATTTTTTCAATTAAAATAAATATATATTTTTTTTTTAAGTATGGTGGCTGTCACCTATAAACTACACAGTCTGAAAATTTAAAAATCTATTTATTTATATTGTGTACCTTATTTTTATAGTACTTTATTTAAATATAATTTTTACCATGTAAATGGCAAAAATTTTTTTGCTAATATTATAGAATTTTTGTGAAATTCATAAAAATTTCATACAAACTAGTATGAAATTTTCTATTTTTACTATTATTACTTATTAAAATTATCAACTTTTGATCTATAATATTGTTTAATATTATTATTAAATCTTATAAAATAAATTGATAGAAATATGCAGTTAATGTTGCTCTATCATTTTATCAGTTTAGATTTTTTTTATGTTGCTTAGTTTATGAATTATAAAAGTTTAAAGTTACATAATATTAGTGTAATTTATAGGTAATAATCACTATATAATTGAGTAAAAATTTTATTAAATTTATGATAAGTCATATTCAATTACAAAATTTTAAAGATCTCTTATTCTTGATATGTAATAAAAATGTTTAAATTAAAATAATCAAATAGTGTTCAACAAAACAAAAAAATAAAAGAAAAAATAAAAACAAAAATAAAAGTGAAAATAATAGAAATACAGTTAGTAATAAACTTTTTATTAACAACTATACTCCTAAAATTAAGACAATCTGAACATTTTTTAAATTTATCAAGATATTTTTAATTTTTTTTAGTATTATAAATATAGGGAATTTAAAGCTGAAAAATGTTTATTTTATATTTATTGTATTATATATAAATATATAACTTCTTAGTATTTATCTGTAAAAATACTAATGAATGTGTAAATAAATTTAATTTTAATGAGATTAGTAAAATTTATCATAATTAAAGTTCTAAACAAGTTAACTAAATTTAAGTAACCTAATAGGTTGATTTGAATTTATCAATTCAAGTTTAGCAATTGCAATTTAGCATTAGTTTAGATTGTAATATCAATATAATCTGAATGACCTATTGATCTGAAATTATTAATTCTATATAACAAAAGTAAGATGTAGTATTAGGAGAACTCCACTTATTTATAAGGTAAAAATCATATATAAAATTCTTTGCAGATCTTATTATAAAAGGAAATTTTATATTATATGATTTTTTTTCTTTTTGGCTAATTAACCAATAGATTTAAAAAAAAAGTAAGGTAAAAATTATTAGTAAAGAGCCAATTTTCTATAGTGACCTTTATTATAAGTAAGTGGAGTTCTGGTATTAGGATTTATTTTTTTATATTAATTTTTTATAACAAAAGTAAGTAAATTGTAATATTTGGATTCATTTTTTATATATTATTTTATAAAAAAAATGAATTGCAATATTGGAATTCACTTTTTTATATTAATTCTATATAAAAAGTAAATTGCAATATTGAAATTTACTTTTTTATATTAATTCTATATATAAAAAGTGAATTGTGGTATTGGAATTCAATTTTTATATTATTTTTATATAAATAAATGAATTATAATATTGTGATTCACTTTTTTATATAATTTTCTTAAAAAAAGAATTATTAGAATTAGGCAAAAATTAAAATTAATCAAGAGGAACTTGTAAATTTTAGTTATTTCTGTTTATTTATTATTTGTAACAATTCAATTTAATAAAGTTTAAATATCGGTAATTTAGACAATGTATAAATATTTCAAAAGTGACCCCAATTATGGTGGAAGGAATAGTTCATATTGTGAGAAAATTTTTATCAAAATACTAAATTTTACATTGTTCTTTAGGTTTACTGTACCTGTTCTTTGGGACAAAAAAACTCAAACAATAAGTAAAAAAAAAAAAAAAAAAGATTTCTATTTTGGTGTAAATTTTTTTGCGTTCTTTACAATAAAGTCAATAAGTATTACACTACAAATTTTTTATTGTTTAATTAATTAATTATTTATTTATTTAGGCTGCCGCATATGTATTTTATATTAAAACATATATAACGTAAAAAAACTTTAGTAATGTAAAGTCACGTGATACATTGAGGTATGTAAAGACGTATAGTACTATAGTAATGGAAATTGACCTAAATTAGTAACTTTACGTTACTTAACCAATTTCCATTACTCGGTAATTAACAGTTTTTTTACTATAATTGATTCATAAAACCGCTTTTTAGTATTAAAACCGCTTTTTAGTATTAAAAACGGTTTTTTAAAGTAAGTTTCGAAAATCTTTCGAAACTTAACTGGGAATATCGGCGTCCACGTTGGAGCCAATTTCCTACATATAAAAATTAACGTTTTTTAATATTAATAACATTCTTTTAAAGTAAGTTTCGAAAATCTTTCGAAACTTAACTGGTAATGGTCTTTTTATTTTTATTAAACAGCTTAACCAATTTCCGTTACTTACTTGCTACCTACCGATCGGTAATTAACAGTTTTTTTTATAATTGATTCATAAAAACGCTTTTTAGTATTAAAACGTTTTTTTAAAATTTCGAAAATCTTTCGAAACTTAGCTGGAATATCGGGAGCCAATTTCTTTCATATAAAAAATAAAAAATAACGTTTTTTTATATTAAAAAACGTTCTTTTAAAGTAAGTTTCGAAAATCTTTCGAAACTGGTAATGGTCTTTTTATTTTATTAAACAGTAAATAATTGATTCATAATGGTCTAATCTTCGAAATATTTGATGAGCAAGTTAATTTCTTGTTAAGGATAAACATTTATGTAATTTGATGAGCAATATTAAGAAAAAAATTAAATTAGTTATTCCCAGAATAAAGTAATTGAATAAAGTAATTGTAATTAGCAATACAATATTCATTCTTATTTAATTAGCTTTTATAAAATTGTTATTTGGTTTGATTTATTTTGTACAAATTATTGAAAGAACGAAATGAATTATCAAATATGGCTATCCCTAGAGAAAAACTTTATATAAGTGAAGCCCTCAAAATGGAGAATTTGATATATTGATCATTAACTATAATATCGAGATGTTTTCAAAAAGAATTCTAAATATTTTACTTATTCTTAACTTACCCTCTTTCATTATCTCAGCACCACTAACTTCAGATGATGCTACATGTCCAAATCTTAGTGGAACAAACGAACCACTCATAGACTATAATGTTGTGTTAAAAACAGATGCTACAAATTATGATTTTGTTGTAAAGAATCATTTTGAAATGTTAGAAAAATGTCTACAGAGAGAAAGACACAATGTTCATGAATTGGATTTTTCCTCCATTAAAGATAACAACAATGTGATTTTCGATTTCAGTGTAAAAGGAATGATTGCTGGATATACTACCAAATTTACCAAAAGTTTTGTTGAGAATTATTTGTCTAAACTTAATGATGTTGCAATAGTAAATGAAAATAAGGTTATTGAAGATCCATTTGAAAATGTTGTTGAACAAGCGCCACTTGTACGAAGAGCCGAAAGACCTGCTGATAAAATGCCTGTAAGTATTGGTCCATTTGAGAAACAATTTTTTTTAATGAAAAGTTTTTTTACACCTTTTTTATTTTAGAATCTTGATCGTATTGATCAGGAAAATTTACCTTTGGACTTGAAATATATATATCCCGATAGTGCTGGAGCAGGAGTTGATGTATTTGTAGTAGATTCGTGTGTATTATATGCAATGCAATTTTTTATGCATTGATTAACCGTAATAATAATTATTACTTTTTATTTTAGGGGAATTTTTCTTGAACATGAAGAGTTTCAAGGTAGACAAGGTAAAACCGTAGTTGAAAAGACTTTTTGTAACAATCCAGCAGATGATAATGGACATGGAACAAATGTTGCTAGTATTGTAGGAGGAAAAACTCTTGGAGTTGCAAGTAATGCAAATATAATTGGTGTCAAAATAACGGGAAACGATTGTCCATTAAGTACACAAAACATTATTAATGGAATCACTTATGTTATGCAACAAAAAGCAAATGATCCTGGAAGGAAGATAGTTTTAAAGTAAGTTATTATTAATATGAATATACTGTAAAATATTTTATATATGCTGAATTTTTTTTTTAAAAAAAAAGTTTATCGGCGACTTCAACAGATTCTGCTGTTGGTGAAGCAGCAAGTAAGGCAGTTGAAGCTGGAATTCATTTTGTTGTCGGAGCTGGCAATAGAAATCTAGATGCGTGTGGGTTTTTCCCAGGTAAAGTTCAAACGGTGGTAACTGTTACTGCATCTAAGATCTCCAATAATCAAGATTGGATCACTGATTGGTGCAACTGGGGAAAATGTGTTACTCTTTTCGCTCCGGGCGAAAATATTCCAATAGCTGGAATTGGAAGTCCTAGTGAAATTACTTCGGGTACAGGAACAAGTCTTTCCGCTCCGCATGTTTCTGGTGCTATTGCTTTGATGCTAGCTAACAGTGATTTAACTCCTGAACAAACTAAAGAAAAACTCTTGAGAATTGCTACTAAAGATAAAATTCAAGGGCTTCGCTTTCGCCCAACTGCTAATGTATTATTGCGTGTCCCTTCACCATAACCAACAATCATTGAATGATAAGGAAAAGAGAATGTAGTTATTATTTGATTTTTATCAAATATTCATTTTTTAAATTCATTTACAAAATTTTAAAAATATTAGTAATTAGTAATTTAATTTAAAAATACTTGTATTACAATAATTCAAATTGAAATTAAGCAGTTTAAATAAATACAATTATTTTGATCGTGTTTAATAATAGTAATTAGCCAAATGATTGAATTTCATAATATCAGAGCTTCAACACAGTTTGAAGTTTATTTCATAGATACAGTGCAGATATCAGTCAACTGATGTTCTTTTCGCCCGGATATGGGAACCGCTAAGCAAAGGTAGAATGTATATATAATAGACGTATAATGCCGGCCAAAAATCACGTGGGTGTAAATTTTTTGTGGCGTTACTGGGGTAAATTGAACATTTTATGCAGGTCACGTGTGGTGAAAAATCTTGGGGTGACGCTGGTGATGACACGCTTTATGACGCGAAGATCTTATGAATTTCGTGAACAATAATGTATCATAAGTTTGTACTTGATAATCTGAGCGAAATGAACCCACCTTTGTTATTTGATCATTTTAAGTTTGAGTACGCGAAGAAATCAACTGCTGACAGCTTCTGTCCAACTCTCTCGAAGCACGTAAATGCTCGCCTAGCACTGAAAAAAATCAAGGATCTAAAGGTTTTTTTATATCTTTATTTGATTCATATGTCTGATAAAGCTATATTTAACATATGTTGTACTATAGGTATGGAGGGAAATTCAATATGCTAACGAATACTGGCAAGTAATGAGATAAAAACAAAAAGCTGAGACCGCGGCAAAAATATCAGAGGTAAAGATTGTTTTAAGAATCCTTGTTAGTGATGCCTAATTGTTACCTTTTATTACCGCTTGCAAAGTTGCTAATCGAGGCTACATTACACGAAGATACTATCCACCATTCTAATGCAGTATCAAATCTGACTAGAAACAAAATCACAGCATTAAGTAAACGACCAGACACCGATGTTTCTGAAGATTTAAAAATAGCCCCTTCATCGAACCTACTGTTCTTCCCACAACACCATCATCACACACCGATTCTGAAGACTTATAACTTCTTCAAAACTACTGATCCTCCCACAACACCTACCACATCCGGTAATGCACTACCAGCGATATTTATTGTTTTGTATGATAGAGGTGAAGTGGAAAGCTTTGTCCAAAAACTTATTGACAAAAAATCAAGAAAAAGAAGAAATACGACGGAATTTTATCATTTAGTAGACAATTTGAGTTTATCTACGTAGAGACGGCAACGACTTCAATACTCTCAAAGACAGGTAAGGATCTATCGAAATTACATCTAGCTATCGTTCTCATGTTTAAGCATTTGGTATCCGTTTTGCCAGAAAAATTACAAGAGTTATTATCCATGCCTATGTGCAATTCAGCGGTAAGTTAATTTTTGTTTATTAATCGTAACCATTTGCTAATAGCGTTTATCTGTTATGTTATAGGAGTAAGTGCTTAAGTTTATTTAGCTAGCTGACCAGCAAACATGCGGTCAGTGGTTTTTTCGATAATGGATTTCGAAATATCCGAAGAAATAACGACATTTTCAAAATTGACAAAAGTCGCCGCAAAATGTTATCATTACGAGTAATTATCTTTCTATTATATCTATGAAGCGTTGGTGTATTCTGCTGACAATTGATTTCTACTTGTAGCTTTCATTCAGGATCTACACAAAAGATATCAAACACTGTTGATGAAAGAGGCTGATTATTATTTGGATGATGAAAACACTTGGACATCACCACTAAAGATGAAGGCTCGTGAATATTTTGTTCGATTTTTTAGATAATTATAGAAACACTTCAACAGAATAATAAAAAACATAAATATGCTTGTATTTTGTAAATCCCAATATAATTCAGATTATGATACTTGCAACTAAGACGTAATAATTTTATCTTGAAAATTTTGTATGTACAGTAATTATTATTACACCGCATACTGTATATACTAAATTCGAATTAAAATGATCCAGCTTAATTTTGAAATAGTAATCAATGCTTTTTTCACCATTTTATTGTAGATTGTCAAATGCTTTTGGTAATTTTCTAGACTTAAGCCGGATTCTGAAGCATTCATTCAGTAGTTGATCATTCTGAGTTGGTGTTGAGGTATTTTTTGATCTAATCAGTAGGAGTGTTTGATTCATCCAATTAATTGTATTCCTTACTTTAAGGAGGCTATTTATTGTCATAATGGATTGGTTGTATATTATACCATAACTTTAATCTAGTGAATAAAAAATAAAATCCTTCCAATCACTGTTCTAAAGCAGAGAGACTTTCCAACTCATTAAATCTTTCTAGTAATTCATCTAAAAAAAACTTTAATCCACATTTTTGGCTTCTAACAGATTTGCAGGTGATAACCTTAGAAGAAATAGATACTTGAATTGACCTGAATCCTTTGGAAGGAAATTATTATTTGAAGTATACCTTATAAATTTTATATAATAATCCATTACCAAAACATTACCTTATTTTATAATTTCAAACCAGAATTTTATATATTGAAAAAATAAATTGTAATATTATTAGTATTTAACCAATTTTTTCAAAGTGTTTTAATTTTAAACCTGGTTATATATTTTTTATTCTTGAGTAATAGGCTATTGAAAAAGCTTTTTTAAGATTATCACTATATAAGTTCAAACCTAATTTTAAAGTATATGTCTTTATTATTACTTCAAAATATTTATTTGTAATCAATCATTTTGAATTAGTGGTAGAATATCTTTATTCTTTTCAGATACCAAATGCCAATACTAAAGAACTCAAAGAGAATATATATTTACTTATATTAGTAATGTTCAATTTACCTAGAAAGAAAATGAACCTACTAAATTATCATTTTAGGCTTTTCTGGGTTTCTTAACTGTTAAAAATAATTGAATTTTAAATTTAAGTAAATAGTTGTTTAGCTTATTTTTTATCTTTTTATAAACACTTTAATTTTTTATGTAATTTACTTTGCTATTATCTATATATAAAATTTTAAATTCAGCTAAATATATATATTGTGCTTCAAATCGATTCTTATCTCAAATCAAAGCTTATGCACCTCAGATTAAAATCGTTATGTAAGATGCATGAAATAAAATATTGATCACCTAGAAGGGTTTTTATTTTTACTTTTTTTTCTTTAGAAACCAGTTAGAATGGCTATTTAAAATCATTCAAAATAACATCACAATTTCTTTAAGGTAGTATTAGTTCTCTTTATTTATTCTTTATATATTTTTTTTAAAAAATATTGTTAATGTTCCTTTTCTCTTTTTCTTACAGAAACTGCTATTTGGAATGACTATTTTAGATTTTTTTAAGGTAGATGGATGTTTTTTTATATTCTTTTTTGTTTTTCTTATAGAAATACTATTAATTGTTCTTTAATCATTCTTTTTTTTTCATAGAAATCTTCTTGATGCTATTTGGAAATTGGAATAGCAGATAAAAGTTTTTTTTTTCTGTTTTCTGTTTATTTATTCTTTATAGAAATACTACTAATTATTTTTTTTTCTTTACAGGAACTTACACTGGTAAAAAAATGGTCTATCCTACACATATCCTACACATATCTTACACATATTGGGTATTCAAAATGTAGAAAATCATACACAAATAATACACATATCATACACATATTGGGTACTTATATATATTGTATACCTATCAGGTATCTGATATATGTATGATATATATAATACCCGATATGTGTATGATATGTGTATTATTTGTGTATGATTTTCTACATTTTGAGTACCCGATATGTGTAAGATATGTGTAGGATAAATCATTTTTTTACCAGTGTTACTGAACACTATTTGAAAATTAGAGTAGTAGATAAGAGTTTTCTTTTGTCTTTCATTTATATTTTTTTTATAGGAATACTATTAATTGTTCCTTCATTTTTTTTTAAGTTATTTTGTTTTGAGATAGGTATTTAATTTAAAAGTTGGTGATCAATAAAAAATTAATTTTAACTTGAGAAATTTTGTAATAAAATTATGTATCTTCTACTATTAGATAAAATCAATGATTTAATTTAAACATCATTATGAATTTATTTTTTAAAATCTAATTTTTTTGTTAATTATAATATAATGTTATTTTTTCTATTTCAAATTTTAATTTTTTGTATTTTACAACATAAATTCTTATTATTATATATTTATTTGATCATACATATAAAACAAAAATTATTTATTATGATAACAAAAATTATTACATATAATATTAATATATTTATATAACTCTCAAACCAGATTTTGACACATAGCAATAATGCCAATGAGTATTATTCTGATTAAAAGAATAATTAGTAGTAAAGCTGCCACCTAAAATTATTTCTTTTTGAAATTAATTCCAAAATCCTGAAATTCTTTCAAAATTCCAAAATCTTACCAAAACTCCTAAAATTATCTAAAACTTCGATTGGCCTATTATAAATAATTCCATAATTCCAGCTCTATAACAATTTTTCTAACATGTTTAACTTCGATTTAAACCTATGTTCACTTTGTGTAATGTATATACTATATATATTATATAAAAAAATTGTACATCTTTATACACTAATATTATATAAAATAAATATAAGCTTTTAATGAAAACACATGTCAGAAAGATCACTATAGAGCTAGAATTATGGAATTAGAATACAAATAAAATTTTGGCAAATTTATAAAGTTATATAAAAATAATTATAATTTTGGTAAAAATTTAAAAATTGATCATGTGATATTATAATAGTCAATTAGAATTTCAGAATAGTTTTGGTATTTCAGAAATAAATATTTTTCTTAAATTAATTTTATTATTTTAGTTTTGATAAATAGTAAAATTTCCTAATTTCAGGTAGTAGCTTTAGTTATACAGTTCGAAATATAAAAATCAGGTATTAATCAGTCACCAATCAGGCACTAATTAGGTAGCTAATTGATGACTGATTGGTGACTGATTGGTGACTGATTGGTAACTGATTAGCATTAGACCAGTTCATTTCTGATCATTTGGATTTTTGATTACAACATGTAATCAACATTAAAATTGAGTTTATTTAATCATGATTTTTGATTGATCATCCAATATCAAATCTTTTTTTGTCAGCGATAAATACTTAGAAATTATATTTTTTTTAAGTAATAATAGTAAATAAACATATATCATATATATATTTTTTCTTTGTAAAATAATTAACTCTAATATGTTACATAAATAAAGTATTGAAAATTTATTATTAGTACATTTTATTAAATTATGTTATACTTTTGAGGATTCTGACAGTAAATCTAATGATTTTGAAAAGGAGCTTGAAAATGAAGAAAATGAAGAAAATGAATTGGTCTTTCTTGGATTAAGTTCTTTATTAGATTCTCGTTATTTGAAATCATGTATTTATAATATTGCTAAATCTCAAGAATGGTGGCATTTAATTGTTTCTAATTATGATAATGTAAGATTTAAGAGAATTATGAGGATGGATTCTTGGAGTTTTCAATATCTTATACTAAAAATTGGATTACATTCAATTTTTCAATCAACTGGTAATAAGCTACAAGCTCCAGTTGAATTACAATTAGCTATCTTTTTATGAAGAATAGGATTAAAAGATGAAATTTTTGGTATATGTTCATGGTATGGTATTTCTGAAGGTACTGTTTATTTATATTGTAAAAGAGTTATGATTGCTATTTTTTCATTAAAACATAAATTAGTTAACTGGCCAACAGATGAATTAAGAAAATTAGTTCATTTAGAATTTAATAAGATTGGTGGTTTTAATTATATTATTGGTGCTATTGATGGCACTCATATAATATTGGAAAATGCTCCATTAAAACAGCCTGAAATATATTGGAATTGTAAAAAAAAATATTCAATTCAATGTCAAGCTATTGTTAATCATTATTATATTTTACTGATTATGAAATAGGATGGCTAGGATCTGTTCATGATGCAAAAGTATATAGAAATTCTTTTTTTTATCAAAATGTTTCTACATTTATAGAAGGATGGGATTATTTACTTGGTAATTTAGCTTATCCATTGTCTAGTTTTCTTATTAAACCATTTAATAATCCTGAAAATTATTTACAAACACAATTTAATGTTATTTATTCTTTACATCGTGTAGTAGTAGAAAATGCATTTGGTAGATTTAAAAATAGATTTAGTAGTTTAAAAGGATTAAATGTTAAAAAAATTTTAACTGCAGTTCAATTAATTGAATGTTGTATAATTTTACATAATTTTTAGAAATGAATAATAATAACTAGGATGAATTAGATGAATTAGATGAATTAGATGATGATGATAAAAATGATGATGATAACGAAAATAATAATTTAAGTAATCTAAATGAAAATACTTTAAAAAGAGCAGAAGAAATAAAAAAAAATCAAATTGTAGATCAAATTATACAATAAAATTTATTAAAATTTGATCAAAAAAAAATTTATTATTATTATTATATTAAAACTATAATTATAAACTATATAGAATTATATTAAAAGTAAAACTAAAAATACTAATTTTTTTTTTGATATCTCAATTCTAATTCCTTCATTTTCAATTCAAATTCCATTTTTGCTTATTCTCTTTCTGTAATTGCCTTCTCTTTCTCATAAGCCTATCTTTCTTTTTCAGCTTCAATTTGTTCTCTTTCAAATTCATAATTTTTTTCTAATTTTTCTTTTTTCAAACACTATTTTTTGTTTCCAAATTTTTTCTCGTGATTGACTCATTTCAACTATTACCATTGATATAACTTCAACATTATTTTTACTTTTTTGTTTTTTATGGCCTTCTTTTTTAATTTCAGTTTCTTCATCATCAATAATACTAATAGACTTATTTGCTAAAAATGATGGAGTTATATTCTCACAAGTACCAAAAATTTCATCTAACTAATCATACCCAATCTTTTCGATCTATACCAGATTGATTGTTATGTTTCTTAATTTCTTCATATTTCTTAATTAAACGTGAAAGCTTGCCTAAAAATAAGTAAATAATTAAAAAATTTTTAATTTAAAAAAAATAAAAAAAAGAATATACCTTTTATTGCATTTGCTTCTTTATTTAGTAAGATGTTTTTAGCAATATTATTATAAAATTTAGTCTTATTTCCTTTAGATCAGAATGAAAAATTTTCTTTAAGATAATCAAGCAAAATCTTAATTTCATTTATTTCCCAGCCCCAGATTTTTCATCAAAATCTTAGCCCTGTTTATAATTGTCTTTTCTTTTAGCAAAAGACTGTCAAAAAATAGTTGATTTTTGAGTGGGAATTTTTGTCATATAGAACATCATCATCTTTTAACTAAAATAAAGAATAGTTAATAAATAATTAAATTATACAATAAAAACTTACTTGCAAAGCAGTTTCATCTTGAATTTCTTCTAATTCAGGTGAAATAGGAGATAGTAAGCCATATAATTAAGGATTATTTTCATATTACTGATGAACATATTGCCCTTGAGGAAGTATTTGAGAAAAAACATCTTGCTGTTGAAGTTGAGGATGAATATTTTATTGTTGCAGAGATTGTAAGGGTTGAATAACTTCTTGCTAATGCTGTTAAGGAGAAAATTGAGGTGTATTTTGCTGTTGAAGCTCAGTAAGAGGATTTTTAGGCAAAATTAATTGTGAAGCTAAACACGTTTTCTTCTTTTAAGATTCAAGTTTATAAGAACCAGAAGGGTTAATACGTTTAATTGAAGTCTTTTCATTAAAAGGTAATTAGAACATTTTCTTTAAAGATACGTACGCATTAAAATAAACTAGAACTTCACCAGTACGTGATCAAAAAAAACTACTTTTTTTTAATTCGCAAAAATCAGATTACTGATTGGGTTATACAATTCTATTAGCCAATATTTATCAACTCAAAACCCGATCAAAAATCTGATCAATCAGAAATGAACTGGCCTATTTTTGCCAAATATTGTCACCAATTAGGCAATTTTCTAACTTTTGATCTAGTAATTAGAAAAGGATGGAATATAGTTCATTAAAATCATCTTAATAAGATGAATCTAATGGATATAAAATTGTATTTCTAAGATTAATATTTGATGAGATATTAAATAAAATATAAAATAAATTATTATTTATAGTTTATTTAATATCTCATTAAGTATTAATTCTAAAAATACAATTTTACTATCATTAGATTCGTCTTATTGAAATGATTTCAATGAATTATATTTCATTCTTTTCTGATTACTAGATTAAAAGTTAGCAAACTGCCTAATTGGTAACAGTATTTGACGAAAATGCCAATCAGTTACCAATTGGTTACCAATTAGTTACCAATCTATCTGATTGGTACCCGATTGGTGACTGATTGATGCCTGATTTTTCACATTTCAACCTGTGAATTAGTAGCATTTCTATAAAGAATAAATAAATACAAAGAAAAGATAAAAAATTACACAACTTGATATTCTAACTTCTAATGACATTCAGTAAGTTTCTGTAAAGAAAAAAAGAAAAAGAAATGGTTAATAACTTTTCTATTAAGAAAAACATAAAGAAAAATTAAAACTTTTACCTACTATTTCAACTTCCAAATGGCAACAAGAAGATTACTGTAAATAAAATAAAAAAAAAGAAACGGTTATTAGCATTTCTATAAAAAAAAAATATAAAAAAATATAAAAAAAGTATCCACCTACCTTAAATAAATTTAAAATAGCCATTCTACTTTACTAAAAATGGCTAATTTTTTGAAATATTTTTATAGACTTAGTTACAATAGTTTTCAAAACAATTGTGCAATTATTTTATAAAATTTTTAAAATATATTAAAATATTTTTAAGATATTTTTGAAATTAAAATATCAAAATAATATCAAAGTTAATCAAATTATAATAATAAAATAATAATAAATATATTAAAAAATTATTATGATATTATTTTGAGATATTTTTATAGATCTAGATATAATACTATTACAAAATAATAAAAAAGTATAATAAAAATATTTTGATATATTAAATGTATTTTAGCAGTATTTTAAAATTAGATGATATAAAGTTAAAAATTCGGTTTTCATATCAAAAATTTGCTCAATTTGATACGAATACGCAGATTTTAATTTTATAGAACAAAAAATTTTAAACCAATAAAATTTGAGATTTATTGTAAATTGTATTATGTATTTATTATGTAATGATTTACATATCAAGTTAATTCAAGTTTTTAGTTTGATTTTCATACTATTCACAAACAATTTAATAAATACAATTTTTTAAATATATGTCATAAAGATCTTTGGCGAAAAAAAAATACTTCTTAAATGAATTTATAAAGCAAATATGCATCTTGTGTGTATTATGATATTAGAAATTAAACAATCATTTTGGTTTCCTTTTTTTGACTGCACTTCTTATAAAAAATTGCATATATGAAAAATTTTAAAAAACGCATTAAGATATACTTTCTTTAACCTTGTATGAATTCATTTTTTTCTTGAATATGCCATTTGCAAATATTCGCATCTCTAAAGAATCACGAGTACTCCATAACTGGTACATCCATCCTCTTTCTTATGAAATGTCATTAAAAGATTTTTTTATAAAGCTCGTTAATAAAGAAATATCTCCTGAATGCAATATTGCTGTAACAAGTTCTGAAGAAATAGAACGTATTGAGTTAAGTGAGGCACTAGCTGTTCATGCAACCCAAGCTAGTCTTAACTGTAATATCATAGAACTTACCAAGGGTGTAAAAATATATATACATTATTAACTTAAAACTGATAATACAACAGCCACTTCAGTACCACAAAACAGCTTGATGCAAAATGCACGCAAATCTCAAATATATTTGCTAACATTCTCACAATCAGGAAATTGTAAGCAAATACTGTGTAATGATTTTGTTGATTGGATTCACAATAATGGTGAAAGATGGCTTACTCAATTATATGTTAATATATAAGAAAAGGAATCTATTGTTAGCTTAACTGAAGCAATTTGGTATATTAATATGCAAAGTCACAAGAAACTTGAAAAACATAATTTTCATATACCTAATCTTTTTCTTGAGTTTTTTGACCATGCAAATCCTAAATCACATAAGTATTTCTGAAAATTCTTTGATGCAAATGAATTAAACTTATATTGCCAATTTCTTACTTCATACGCTATATCATCATAGATGCTAATGGTGAATTTTAACTGGCTCTGTGGTGTATTTGATAATTTCATTGTTGCCATTTCAAATTATACTGGATATCTTCAATGTCATTGTAATGTTACTGCTGTGAATCATACATTAGAATCCCCTATACAATCTATCGATCAAGCAACAATGATCAAAGTTTACAAACGTAACACTTGAATTACACCTATTGATAAGACCAAATATTACCATCTTGAACAGTTTACTTAGCAATTTACTATCATGGAAACCAGTTGATATTGAAGAATACTTGTCAAATGATTCTGTGTATGTGTGAGAAAAAAATATCTAAAATCTTGTTTCTGGTCTAAAATTCTAACGTAAAATCCATATCGTAGGCAAAGAATGCGTTACATTCAAAGTTTACCTCACGCATTTTCTTTCAAAATTGGAGAATATCGATTTAGTTCTGGTAATAATACTTTTAATGCAATTTTAATCTGAAAAGTTAACGAATATGTTAATAAAAATTTGGTAATTTAAGAAAACACACAGATTGTAATAGAATTGCAGGCTGATGTACCTCGTTATCACACAAGAGCAATGCAGATAAACTATCTACACACATGTGATCTTCTTTTTCTAAAGGCCAAGCCATCAGCACTCTGAACAATTTACTGAATGCTAATAGGTAATATTTCTGTGGCTGAGAATGCAATTGAAGCAAAAGTTGATGAACATGTTAGACTTGCTTTAAAACTTGGAAACCTGGAGATTACCATAAATTTACATAAACATAATAATGATCAGTCTGGCAAATATAATGATTTTTGGAAAATTACAGTTCAGTTTTTTGCAGGAAAAGTAGCAGATACTGTAACTGCTGTAGATGAACGCAGATATAATACAGTCATACATCTTGCAACTGCAATTTCAGTGAATGACCTTTTGCATCAAATTAAACATAAGTGTTCACCTGAAATATTGATTCCTAGTGCACAATGGTTACAATTACAGTTTTGGCTAAAGAATCCAACATGACTTAGTAGCCTGCAGTTTACCAGTTGTTTACCTCTAAAATTTATGGATTAGACACGACAACTGCGAGGTAATCATCAAGATGTCCATTATGTATCAGCATTATTTTGATATGAGAAGGAATTTGCAGTAAAATTTTGTAAGATCACAAATATGATTTTTCTAGATGATAAGCATCGTTGCAAGGTTAGTGAACCTGGATTTCCTATTGCTGCAATAGAAAGAAGAAAAAAAGTAGTTGTTAATAAAGACATCATATTCACAGTAGCTGATCATGATTTTATAAAAACTGAAATTATACTAAATGTAGTGATGATATGTAATATTCCAGAATCAATCAATGGTAATTTCTATGCAGGAAAAGTACGTATTGGATTAAAGGATCCAATTTTTTAACCTTCTTTACCTTTTTGATATACAACAGAATTGTTTAATATATTACTTGATGAAAATCTTTATAACAAGCCTGTGTTATGTTTCTATACAGATGGTGGTCCAGACCATCATTGTACATATATCTAAGTTTATCTCTCGTATATTTGTCTTTTTTTGCATTAGATCTTGATTATCTTGTTGCAATCCGAACTTCACCATAACATTCGTGAAAAAATCCTGTTGAGCGTATCATGTCAATGTCAATCCTGAATCTAGGACTTCAAAGTGTTAGTTTGATGTGAGATGAAATGAATGATCAGTCTGAAAACCTAATGAATAAATGTGGCATAATGAACGAAATCTGCAAAATTGCAGAGACGAATCCTAACTTAAAGGAAGATCTAATTACAAGCCTTCAAGTTCTAATTAATTTGATTCGTGATATGTTTAGCTGCCAAGTTCTCAAAGGTGAGCCTTTTAAAACATTTCCAGCAGCATCAGAAATGGAAATAGAAAGGTTTTGAGAAACAATTCAGATTGTAGATGATAGCATTATACATGAAGATCATACTGCAGAACATATAAAATGAAGAGTAAATAAAATTCTGATTAATTTTCATCATATAAAAAAACTTTCATTAATGTAACTTTGTTATAGGAATATATGCAAGAATTCTTAGAGTATTGTTATAAGTCAAGGTATTACTTTTTTTTAATCAAAAAATATGGTGAATCAACTTGTACTATTTGCTGTCCTATTTATTGTTTAACAGAAGATTTTGAACAATTGCATTATCTTTCAGATCCAGTACCTGGTGAAGACCTGCATTACATATCATTTGAAAAACTATATAGTATACCAACAACAGAAGATCATAGACTTTCGTTTAAGGATGCTAAAGCAAAAAAAAAAAGAAAATATGACAATCACAAAAGTGAAACATAGTATGCCATTCTGCCCTTCTGCTATATGTGCAAAAAATGTTAGTGTTATTGTAAATTGTGCTGAATGTGAGAAACTACGTCTATTATTTAGCGCCAAAAAATTGTCCAAAAAGGATAAGACAAGGCTACAAAGTTTTTTAGACACAATCTTCTATACCTGCGGCATGTTATTTCATAATACATACGATTTAGCAATAATTACACCCATACCATCAAAGTAACATGATGAAATAGAAAATTTGGATAAAGGGGATGATTGTAATAAAGATGAACCTGAAAACTCAGATGATGAGAATGAATCTAATAACAGTATAGAGGATTCTATTTGTAAACTTTTTTCAAGAGTTTTTGTTAATGATTCTTAGTCTTGTACATCACAGATTGAAAAACTATATTATTCAACTAGAATCTATCTGGAAGTTTGCATTGAGTGTAGAAGCTTGAATATTAATAAAACAGCAAAAGACAAATTTCTACATTGCAGTAGTTGCAGCAATAATACTGTCATTTCAAAGAAACATCTAAAGTGAAAACAGGGTGGTAAAGATAAAGGAAAGCGTATGAAGATTTGATTTAGATGATTATTTTTTTTAATTTCACGTTTAGTAGTGCAGCATGTATATTAAACATTTGATAAAATATTTAATATTTTAAGCTTAAATTTAAAAACAGTTTTAAAAAAGTTTTTATATTGGACATTGGTATATTCACGTAAGTTAAATTTGATTGGTTATCATAAAAAAATTAAAAGTTTGGAGTGTTACTTTATCAACGCAAGCAGGATATGAGAACTGAATTTTTAACTTTGTCTTGCTTTATTGTAAAATCATTTCAAAAATTGGCCATTTTTAGTAAAGTAAATAGCAGTTCCTATAAGAAAAAAGAAAAAAATGTTAATAATATTTCAAAAAAAATTATAAAAAAAAACAAAGAGAACTGATACCTACCTTAAAAAAACTGAGCTGTTGTTTTAAATGGTTTCAAATAGACATTTTAACTGATTTCTAAAGAAAAAAAAAAAAAAAAAATTTTTTAAAAAAAAAAATTGACTCAGATCAAATTTAAAGCATTTCAGATGATTGATGTTTCATTTCATATGAGCTTTGATCTGAAACAAAAATTAATCTAAAGTACGATATATATAAAGCATTATTATTGTATTAGCTAAAACTTTACATATTAGATTTACTAAATATATTATATTTAGTTAATCTTTCTATAACTAATTTTAATGCAAATTCATTTGAATAATTAATGCCTTTAACTTTGTACTATTAATTATACTTCTTTTAAATTTTATTAAATATATGTATAAGTTATTTTTCAGTTTAATAAGTTTATTACAATAGAAATTATTTTCTTTGAGACATTAAGACTTCACAATATATTTTGAAATCTAAATATATATAATAAATTAATAATAAAATTAAATATTATTTCAACTAAAGTTTTAAGAGCATTCTTAACCTATATCTCAAGTATAGCCTATTATCCTATACCTGGTGGGGTACAGATTCTTAACCTGTACTCCTCAGAATTTGATTGGTTCACACAATACTTTAAAAAACAAAGAAAAAATTCGCACGAGTTTGTATTAACTTACAATAAAAATTTAACTGAATTTTTTCATTTATCATTTAAGAAAATTTTGCACGATATTAAATTTTATTTTCTAATTAATTTTCACCATTTTTATAGTGCCATTTTGATACTAAGAACAATAAATTTTTAATAATTAAATGCAATAGTACGCTATACACTTCTATACAATATATTTTTTGCTATCATAATCTTAAATACAACCATTCTTATCTAATAAATTCAACTTCCAAAACTATCCCCTTATAAACTAAGAATAACTATTTTTAAGAAATAGAGAATAAAGTAATATATTAAATATTATTTTCTTCTTGTTTTATCATAGTGAATTTCACAAAATAACTTGCGATCTTTTTGTGTAGGGTTACCTGTTATAAAAATTAAATTTGTTAATTATTTAATATTTAATATATTTATTCAATTTGTTTTTTTTAATTATTTAACGATTTTTACCAATTTGTTTTGCGATTTTATTTAATAAAAAATGAATTTTTAGTGGAACAGGAAAGGGTAAAAATTCCAAACAAAAAGGATATTTGCTGCCTATTAAATAATTAAATTTAACATCAGTATTTGTATATTTTATATATTTAATTTTCTCGAAAAAAGTAACAAACCTGAAGAAGAAGGTGGCATATTAATAGAATTATCTTCTTTGTCTGAATTGTTTTTTTTTACTTTAATATATAAAATAATAAAAATAAAAAAAAACATAATTAAAGGAATTTCGCCCAAACTTTTTGAATGTAATAAATTTATAGGTAAGTTTCGAAACTTCTTTAAAAAAAAAGTTTAGAAACATTTTTTTTTATTATTTTATTATAGGGAATCAGCTCCTACTTGGATATCGAATTCCACAGATAAGTTTCTTTTCAAAACTTTAATAAAAACGTTACTTTTTAACATTTTTTTTATTTTATCATAGGGAAATCAGCTCCTACTTGGATACTGAATCCCATAGAAAATTTTGATTTTTCAAAATTTTAATAAAAACGTTACTTTTTAACATTTTTTATTTTTTTGTAGGAATATCAGTTCCAGCATGGATACTGAATCCCAAAGATAAGTTTCGAAAAAATTTCGAAACTTTAATAAAAAATGTTATTTTTTAATGTTTTTTTTATTTTTTTGTAGGGATATCGGTTCCAGCGTGAATACCGAATCCCATAGATAAGTTTCAAAATTTTTCAAAACTTTAATAAAAAACGTTATTTTTTAACATTTTTTTTTATTTTTTTGTAGGGATATCAGTTCCAGCGTGGATATCGAATCCCATAGATAAGTTTTAAAATTTTTTGAAACTTTAATAAAAAATGTTAATTTTTAACGTTTTTTTTTATTTTTTTTGTAGGGATTTCAGTTCCAGCATAAATACCGAATCCCAAAGATAAGTTTCAAAAAAATTTCAAAACTTTAATAAAAAATGTTATTTTTTAACGTTTTTCTTTATTATTTTTATTAGGGAAATCGGTTCCTACTTGGATACCGAATTCCACAAATAAGTTTTGAAAAATTTCAAAACTTTAATAAAAAACGTTAAATATAAATGTTTTTTTTTATTTTTATTAAGGAAATTGGCTCCTACTTGGATACCGAATCCCATAGATAAGTTTCGAAAAATTTTGAAACTTTAATAAAAAATGTTAAATATTAACTTTTTTTTTATTGTTTTAGGGATATCGATTCCGGCGTAGATACCGAATCCCACAAATAAGTTCTAAAAAATTTTTTCAAAACTATTAAAAAAACGTTAAATTTTAACATTTTTTTTTATTTTATTATAGGGAAATCAGCTTCGGCGTGAATACCAAATCCCATAAATAAGTTTCGAAATTTTTCAAAACTTTAATAAAAAATGTTAAATTTTAACGTTTTTTTTTATTTTATTTATAGGGATATCAGTTTCGGCGTAGGCACCGATATTCCAGGTAAAGTTTCGAAAGTTTTGTTTCAGAACTTCTTTATTGTTGTAGGGAAATCGACTCTGAAGTTGGATACCGAATTCCATAGGTAAAGTTTTTTGAAACTTTTTTGTTTTTATTATGAGAACTCATCTCCTATTTAAATACTGAATTCCTAAAGGTAAAGTTTCAAAATTTACGAAACTTTTTTTTATTATATTTTGTAGGAAAGTTAGCGCTAAGTATCATTATTTTCAGTAATATGAATATTGTGGGAAGTGGGTTAAAATCCAGAAGCTTTATGCAAGAAGAATAAATATTATTTTATTTTATTTTTTGCTATTATTATTATTATACATGTAATAAAAATTATGAAATATTATCTGAATTTATTCTGAATTATATCTGAATTTATTCCAAATTTTATAAATTAATAAATTGTATTTGACGTTAAATTTTGTAGTATTTGTTGATTTATATCTGATTTATATCTGATTTCTTATTCTGAATTATATCTGAATGGCAACCACTCAGAACCCAAACGGAACATTGCCTTTTAAAAAATCGGCCATAATTGAGTTATAAATCAGATTAAAATCAGATGATCGATTTCTATCTGATTTGGACTATTTCGACTAGTGTTTATAGGCTTGTTTACTTTTCTAGAATTATTTTCTATTTTAGAATACATCAGAAAATTTTATAGCGTGAAAAATTGCGTAAGTTTACAATTTTGTAAATTTACGAAAGTTTATGATATAATATTTCAGAAATTTCAAAATATTACATAAGTTTAGTTAGAGTTCCGAATGGGTCAGGTCAGGTCAGGTTAATTGATAAACCTGACCTGAAATTTTTTTTCAAATCAGGTCAGGTCAGGTTATATCAGGTTGTCTATTTGACTTGACTTGACCTGAAACCTGAAAAATTTTAGGACTATTTTTATTAAAGTATTGGAAAAAAAATGGTACAAAACTTTTTTTTTAATATAAATATATAATATTATGAAAAAAAACGTTTTTGCAACATTTTTTTATTAAAATATTGAAAAAAATATTGCAAAACGTTTTTTTTAATATAACATTATGAAAAAATTGTTTTCGCAATGTTATTATTAAAATATCAAAAAAAAAAATGTTACAAAACATTTTTTTAATATAATATCATGAAAAAAACGTTTTCGCAACGTTTTTTCTTGAAATATTGCGATTCAACATTTTTATATTAAAATCATATAAAAAAGTGAATCCCAATACTGTAATTCACTTTTTTTATATAGAATTAATATAAAAAAGTGAATCACAATACCGAAACTCACTTTTTTTATATAGAATCTATATAAAAAAGTGAATCGCAATACCGCAACTCACTTTTATTATATAAAATCAATATAAAAAAGTGAATCGCAATATCGCAACTCACTTTTATTATATGAAATCAATATAAAAAAGTG
>QZLH01000248.1:70498-81877 GCA_003833135.1 Oehlia diaphana | reverse complement strand
CACTTTTTATATTAATTCTATATAAAAAAAGTGAATTGCAGTATTGGGATTCACTTTTTTATATGATTTTAATATAAAAATGTTGAATCGCAATATTTCAAGAAAAAATGTTGCGAAAACATTTTTTTATAATATTATATTAAAAAATGTTTCGTAACATTTTTTTTGATATTTCAATAATAATGTTGTGAAAACAATTTTTTCATAATATTATATTAAAAAAACGTTTTGCAATATTTTTTTTCAATATTTTAATAAAAAAACGTTGCAAAAACGTTTTTTTTCATAATATTATATTAAAAAAAAAAGGTTTGTACCATTTTTTTTCAATACTTTAATAAAAATAGTCCTGAAATTTTTCAGGTTTCAGGTCAGGTCAGGCCAAACAGACAACCTGATATAACCTAACCTGACCTGACCCATTCAGAACTCTATTTTTACATGTAAAATCAAAAAGAAATACACTGGAACTAATTATTCTGGCGCTTTTATATGTAAAATAAAAAAAAAATGCTGAAACTATCAGTTTTGGCGTTTTTACATGTAAAATCAAAAAGAAATATGTCAGAACTAATTATTTCAGCACTTTTATATGTAAAATCGAAAAAAATGCTGAAACTATCAGTTTCAGCATTTTTACATGTAAAATTAAAAGAAAAAATGCTGAAACAAATAGTTTTGGCATTTTATATATAAAAACAAAAAGTAAAAAACATTTTGCAATATTTTTTAAATAATTTAAAGTAAAAATATTGCGAAAATGTTATTTAGTTAAAAATAATATTTCGCAACATTTTTTTAATAATTTAATGTAAAAATGTTGTGAAACGTTATATTTTATATTAATTTAATTAAAAAAAATGTTTCACACTATTTTTTGTTAATAATTTAAAGTAAAAATGTTGCAAAAACATTTTTATGATAAAGCTCGAGCTAGCTCGAGCCAGCTCGGCTCAAGCCAGGATTTTTATGACTCAGTTTAGTTTGAACCGAGCTGAGCCAAGATTTTTTGTAGCTCAGCTCATTTCAGGCTTGGCTTGGTGCAGATCTTCAAGTTGAGTCAAACTAGACTGTAGCTTAGCTCGAGCTGGCTTATGTAGAGCATTACGTAAGTTTACAATTTTATAAGATTTATGTGATATTACGGTTAAAATATTACACAAGTTTTCAATATCGTAAGATTTATGCAATATTACAGTCAAAATATTCTGCAAATTTACAAAACTGTAAACTTGTGTAATATTACAGTTGAAATATTTAAAAATTTACAAGACTGTAAACTTGCGTAATATTATAATTGAAATATATTAAAAATTTACGAAACTGTAAACTTGCATTATATTATGGTTGAAATATTTCAAAAATTTACAAGACTGTAAACCTGCATAATATTACAGTTGAAATATTTTAAAAATTTATAAGACTGTAAACCTGCGTAATATTATGGTTAAAATATTTCAAAAATTTACAAGACTGTAAATCTGCGTAATATTACGGTTGAAATATTTTGAAAATTTATGAGACTGTAAATCTGTGTAATATTACGGTTAAAATATTTTAAAAATTTACGAGATTGTAAACCTGTGTAATATTACTATTCAATCGTCAAAGCTGTGTATACAGTAAAACGTATACAAGGGCATGTGATACTATTGAATAATTAAAAATAATATAAACACCTTTTCTTTTAAGTTTGAGAAAGCAAATTTATTTTTATTTACAAAATTTTTTATTATTTACAATTTTTATGTTAAAAATTAAAGTAAATTCTAATTTTTATTATAATTTAATAAAAAAATACACATTTGATACTTGTTCGCTACTATTTTATAAAATAGTACTCAGGCTGTACGGCGTGGACGTCAGTATCAGTCACAGCTCAAAAAAAACATGTTTTCAGCTGATATTTGGTACGGACTGGGCCTATCTACTCACTTAATAAATAAAAAAATAAAAATAATTATCCTCTTCTACGATTCTACGATACGTAGGTAAGTTTCTCCTTCTCCTACAATCATTATGCATGACTAAAATTAATCAAATTTATTAAATTTAAAACATGAACGTAAATATTAATTATAAATTTTATTATAATATAATTACCCGGCCTTTTCCAAAATCTCGTTCTAAATTTGCGATAATATCTTTGGCCGGTACACGTCTATAGCCGCCGCCTAGGGTTACCATTACGATAAAGGACATAGTTCTAAATATCAAAATCAGTTTGAATATTTAATAAATACATTTAATTTATATGAATGTAATTTTATTTGTTTACTTACATGGTAATCCCTGATGAGGTTCCTTCACTTTTGGCTATACTGTTGCCCAGAAACTCTCATACAAAATATTCTATTTATTCTGATTCAATTAAATGGATTGGTTAATTTGAATTTAAATTCTTTCTTAAAGAAATTATAGATATTAGTCATATGAACCTATTGGCAACAGAGTCCCAAAAACCATGGCAGTTTCTACCATTAATATTGTGGTAGACACGATTTCTGTCTCAGCGTATGTTAACAAGCTCATCCATCATAGTCCAGTTCCAATAGACATTATAGTGAGAATGATATGAACGTGTGTGGTGAGGCATTATTAAATTAGATTTGATTTTTATAATTTGATTTTGGGATAAGTAAAAATTTAGGTAGAAAAAAAATCGTAAAATGTCACTTTAAATAAAATTTGAATAATACCTCTTTGGTTTGATTTTATTTCTTATTTCAATTAAAATTTAATTTATTACACTTTTTATCATTAAACATATTAATTAAATCTCATGCGGATATGGATTATCTAAATATAAATATCATGATCCTAAATATAAATATAAATTACTAATTTTTTTTTAAAAAAAAAATCTTAGTGATTTCAATTAAAAATAATTAAAAATCATATATATGTTTTGGTTATTTAAATATAAATATCAATATATTATATTTAAAAATAAAACAATTTATTATTAGCACATTCTATTGAATTTTAAAAAAAATCAATTTTTTTTTTAAAAAAAATAATCATCAATATATCATATTTAAAAATAAAACAATTATATTCTGATTAAATATTTTGCGTACATTTCTTAAAAAAATCATAAAAAAAATTTGTACATTATACATGTAATTACCAAATATCATCCCCTTGTGATAAATAAAAAATTACGTAACACAAATTCAACACAAATTCAACACAAATTTAATAAATTTAACAAAATTTAGCCAAAATTAATAATTGGGTGTGCATCAGTTAAAAAGGGGGAAATCTACGTTTTCATCATTTTGAGAAAAACAAAATTAACTTATTTGCAAGAAAAAACATTTTGCTTTCGTGTGTCAGTTAAAAGGAGGGAAATTTGGTGGCTAAACTTTTATTCATATCATGTAACTTCACCTTCATCAATCATCATGTACGTCATGCTATTGCTAAATAAGTCAATAATCATCAAATAATCAAATGATCGTCCCTGTAGCATATTTCAATTATTTGATTTTATTTCGATAATTTATTATGATTATCGGCATACAATATTAAGTGAAAATAGTGTACATTGATGGTTTACGCAATATAAGCCAAAAACCTCAAATTTGATTTTGAGGTAGATTTCCCCCTTTTTAACTGACGCACGCCCAATTGGTTAAATTTATTTAAATAATCACACCACACTGATACTTGCATCCATGCAGTACGATTCCAATAGTACCAAACAGGAAGATCATCTTTTTTAATTCCTTTTAAAACATGTGGAGTTCGCCACTTATGTATTACTAATGCAGGTAATTTATGGCTTCCATCGGCATTACAAGTTAAAACAACTGTAATATGATTCTTTAGTACCAGAAATATAATGATCTGAAAGCGTTTTTGATGGTTCTAAATCCCAAAATAAAGCTGATGTATGTACGTAAAATTAGTTAATAAAATTATAAAAATTATAAATTTGCACTAAATTTAACCTGTTTTTACCTGTTTCGTTAACATTATAAACATCACAAGGATCAATATTGTTCAATAATTTCTTGCAGAATTTCGCGCTCCTCTTCCAGTGTTTCTAAAGGTGCACTATTCGCTTCACCAGCTCTATTAATTTGCCTTATATTATATCATTTTTAAATTTTGTTAATCATCCATCTGAAGCGGTAAAAGATGTTATTTTGTAGCCTATTTGCAAAATTCAAAGCCTTAGATTTTAATACATCTCCTGTAATAGTTAGATTTGATGCTAACGCTTGCTGCATCCACAAATACATACAATGCAGATTCAATTTCTGGGTCTTGGCACCTCTATCCCAGTTTTGATCTTTAAATTCCTTGTTTGAAATATTGATGGATACCCATTTATCCTTTTCTTTTAATATTTAACAAACTTGTGGTTTTGATATACCAAATTTTATAGCAAGATCTTCAATATTTTGGAATGGGCTTTTATATTAACTTGATGATGTGTTACAGAACAAATATTAATGTCACGTGATATTCACTATAACTTATTGAGATTTAATCAAGAAATTCACTATAACAAATGTAATTTTATATAGAATGAACTGGGCAAATAAAAAAAGTTCACTATAAGCCAAATTTACTATAACGGGATTCACTATAACGAGCTTTGACTGTATATTGCAGAAATGAAGCAAAAAAATGGAAACCAATATTATGCAAGTTCTGTAACGTTGTGCAATTGCTGCTATACATCGTCATTTCGTCAAAAATTCTACAATATCAAGCAAACTTTCCAACCTTTTGGGAAGTTACCAATGGAAAGCTAAAATTTCTTTCTAACTTGGGACAATAGGTGCTGAACTATCTAAAACATTACTAGTATGACACCAGAACAATTATTATATCGTATTCACTTTTGGAATGCATTATTATTAGTTATCCGGGGTAAAGAACATTGTACTTCTATTAGAAGATTTCAAAAAAGGAAAGATGGAGGTTTCACAATAATTATTAAGCTCTCTCACTGGTGTATTTTTTTTTTGTTAATTAGTAGCATTTATGCTACTAATTTGTTTTTACAGTTTACAAAAATTCAAAAAAAAGATAATAAAACTTCCGAACCTTCTGAGAGTTACGAAATTACAAAAAAAATTGGCTTACAATTTCTCAAGACGAACTAGCAAAAATAATTCAAAGTGGTGCATTAATAGACTCCGATTTTAATAATAAATTAGTATAAATAAATTATTAACAAATGCTTTATATTAAGAATAACGTGTAAAAATATCGGTACAGCATGTATATGATGGTCTTATAGAGCGTAGAATAATAGAATGTTATTATTATTTTAAATAAGCGTGGACATTTTTGACGCATTACGTCATATAGATTAAAATATCTCACACATCTAATTTTTGTATGTAAAATACCTATTGTTTACTATGCTTGGACGTATATAGTTATTGGGTATGGTGGTTAAAATGTTCCCAATAACTATTATATATAGAGTAAACCTTTTCTAAACTGATAGAGTTACATGTGATTCTCATTCACTTCTCTAAATGAAATTGGTTAGATTGACGTGATGTTACAGATCACAGTTTTTTTCAGTTAAATCACATGACAAATGACACGCTATAAAGCGATTCACATGGCGCAGTAATTATGCACATTCACACGTGGCGCAGTAATCCTATACAATCAAATAAATTCATAAATTCATACCGAGTTTTTGCTAAGCTAACAAGATATAAATCAATATTTGAGTAACTCCACACCTACTAGACAATTTTACTAAAAACGTTCTTGATCGGTTAATCCATTTCATTTAGCTAAAGTATTATAAAATTAGAAATAAATAAAATAAAGTTAATTTCATTAAAATAAATATCTATTTTTCACAAATATTTTTAAATACTATGTTAACAAAAAATTAATAAATTAATGTTATTCGTACTTTATTCATTTAACTAGAGCGATAATTGAACGGGTAAACGATAAATAAAATTAGTACTGATCTTCTGATTTACATGGTCATACGACTTTCCAAACACTGCATTTTTACCTGCAAGAATTACAATTTTCGTTTATTTAAAAACTCAAAATTTATTAATGAAATTTTTTAAATTTTCCAAGAAATTGTGTTGTTTTCCCCTTACTAAAATTTGTCTTCCCTTTACTAAAATTTTTAAAATTTGTAAAAGTTGTTCATTTTCAAAAAATGTAAATACTACTGATATTAATAATGTTAACTCAAATAATGAATCAAATAATTCTAATAATTTAAATAATAATCTTAATTTTTATGAAAAAATGTTATCTTCTAAAGCATTTGGTTTTTGTCCTAAATGTAAAAAACCAAATTCACATTATCATTGGTGTAAAGATTGTTATTCTAAAATATTTCAAAAAAATTTTAATAATTGGACTAGTGGAAATGAATTCATTGATAAATTTATTCAAAAATTACAATTAAATGCGAGAAATAGGTTTGAATTACTTGAATGGATAGTTCATGATCGTTTAAGAAATATTAAATTCTTAGCTCAAGGTGGATTTAGTACAGTTTATGAAGCAATTTGGTTAGATGGATTAATAGATAAATGGGATTATGAAAATAAAAAATGGGAACGTGAAACTGAAGAACTTGATGAACAAGTTAGAGATGTGATTGATAATAAAATTAAAAATCCTCTTAAAAGTAATGAAAAATATGGTTATTATGTGGTACTAAAATGTTTGGATAATTCATCAAATATGGATGATCATTTCTTAAATGAAGTAAGCAGTTAACTGTATTAATAATAATTATTTAGAGTGAATATATAACCAATATTTATTTATTTTATTACAAAAATATACAGTGGGAAATACATCTACAATGCCAGCATAAAGTAACATCAAATGGATCTATTCTAGTCCCATTAATTGGTATAACAAAAGATCCGGACACATCAAATTATATGGTTGTAATGGTTAAATTACCTTTTGGTAGTTTAAGAAATAATTTATTATTAAAAAAATATAATCCAAATGATAAATATCATAATTTATTTTTAATTTCAACACAACTTGAAGCTATTCATGAGTTAAATTTAGTTCACGGAGATTTTCATAGTGGAAATTTACTCTGTCATGATCACGAATTAGTAACTATTAGTGATCTTGGATTATGTAGACCAATTGATCAACCTAATATAAAAGATGGTATTTATGGAGTCCTTCCTTATATGGCACCAGAAGTTTTGCGTGGAAAACCATATACAAAAGCTTCTGATATATATAGTTTTGGAATTATTATGTGGGAGTTGACATCAGGAGTTCCAGCATTTCATGGTATTCCTCATGATTTAAATCTTTCTTTAGATGTTTGCAAGGGTATTAGGCCAGAAATTGTGGAAGGAACAATCCCTGAATATGTCGAAATAATGAAAAAATGTTGGGATAATGATCCTGAAAAAAGGCCAACTGCTAAAGAGTTAAAAACTTTTTTTTTCAAATGGATTGAAGTATATAAAATAGAAGAAGATGAAGAAAATAGAATACCTATTCCCGGTATTATATTTTTTAATTTTAGTTCATATTACTTAATGTCTTATTATTAATTACACTAATTTATAGATAATGAAAAAGTTAAATGTCATCCAGAATCTTACTACACAAGTAGAAAAATAGATTATTCGGATGAATTAAACCAAAGTTTTACTCAATTTGAATTTGAATTAAGCAATAAAATTGTAATTACTGAAGATAATCATGATCATGAAATAAAAATGAGTGATAGTTTAGGTATGTATAATAAACTAGTCTATTTTTATTTACTTTTTTATTTTTAATTTCAAAAAATTACAAATGTTTTTTTTTAAATATATATAATCTAGCCGATTGTATGGTTAAGGATTATTGATTTTAATATTCTTTTCTTAATTTTTGTATATATTTGATAAATTATTAATTATCTTTTTACCACAATTTTGTATTTATTAAGGCAAAAATTTATAGTTTATTTCTTTATTATCGGGTACATTAATTTGTACAAAAATGTACAGTCAGACCTTGATATACCGATATTCGATATACTGATATACGAAATTGATGTAATGATGAAATATGAGTGCTGAGTCAATTTTAATATAACGATATTTTCAAAGATTTTCAGATGGATCCTGACATATCGTTGTATCAGAGTTTGACTGTATGGTACAAAATTTCTGGCAGGTGATACATAAAATATTAATTTCATCGCAAATATCATACAAGAGTTACATTTTTATACTTGAATAATATTCCTGATTATTAATATGTCTTCTTAATTGATATATAGCGAAATTCCTTTTTCAATTGATTATGTATCATCTTGAGCCGGTATATTATTTGTATATACTGTATATAAGAACAATGTGGAGTATAAGTATATTGTTTAAATTTATAATAAAACAGTTATTGGATATAAACCGTATTATGTTGCAATGATTTCAATACCTTTTGGTTTATTTATGTATGATAATTATGTCTAAAGATTTTGGGTGTGCTATAGCAGAGTATAAAAAATTATGTCATTATCAAGCAAATTTTGTGCAAGATTAATATAGATTATACTAAGTGATTGTATATTATAATATATTTGAGATAAATGATAAAAAATTCGGAAGAAATATGTGAATTTCAGCGTAATTCTGAAAGATTTTAAGCAATCTTTTGTTCTGCTGGGGTAGTATAGAGTAAAGTTATATTCGAATATAAAAATGAAGACTAAACTCTATAAAGTAGAGATTTAATTCATAAGCATTTTGATATTTCTTGAACAACTATCATATATTTATTATTATAAAGACCTTGTGAAGTTGATTCCTAAGCAGACCACTAATTTAAAAAAAATTTGTATGTATAAATATCAAACATAATACAATTAATTTATATTTTTTGTATTTTTAAAATACTTTGATCTAAATTTAGAGTGCTGCTGACACCATCATAGATCCTGCAACAGGTATCCACAATAGCGTGGTTTGCCAAATAATATATTTTGGCAAACGGTCGGTCTTCGGAAGTGTCACGGGAACATCGATCATTTCAGTCCTAGTTAAAACTTTCAATGGAGCTAATTTTGTATATCAATATAAATCATTTACCATTGACAACTTCATTTTTTTTTTCATTTCAACCTTATCGACCATAATAATAAATGTTGCTGTGTTAATATTCAAGTCAGCGAGAATAACAATACGAAAGAATTTCGTGCACATTCGATAATTTTACGTTCTCGTTCTCCTTATTACAAAGGTACCCTTACATCTTGTTTTTATACAAAATTTATCCTAATGTACACAATATCTAACATGACGTTTGAAGAAATTTCAAGTATTAGGTATTAGAAATAGGGTTAAATATTTGGAGGTTGAAACTGGTTAAGCTCGTATTTGTTAATTTGACGCATGATTTAATCGAATATATTGATGATTATAAATAAATTGTGACATAATGTAAAAGAGTAAGAGAAACCATCTAAAAATGTTTTATTTATATTCACTAAATATATATTTGTATTATAACTACAAAAAAGAATCCTATTTGTCTTGTATATTATTTCGTTACGTTGTGAACTTTGTAGATTTATAGATAACCGATTAATTTAGCTATATTAAGCAAGCTCTAACTGATTATCAATCAGTTATGACTGAATAAAAATTCGAGTCCAGAACTCCAGATGGTTTAAACCATCTTTTACAACCGGTTTCAATCTTAAGAAATTTAAATAATGATTTTTTTATTGAAGGATATAATTAATTACATAAAAAAGAGACATATTGGATTAAAAATTGCCCGTTAAACCAATAATATTATTAACTTCAAGCGTATATGAAATTATGTATTGTTAGTATATATTACATAAATTTAGAAACATAAGCTACAATTTCAAATCACGTAAATCGCGTCCAGTATTGTTCAAAAAAAGTAAATAATCATGAGTCATCTCTTTTATAATCAGTAGCAATATTGGAAAAAAAATTACGTTGATTATGACATAATTTTTATACTCTGACTATAGCTAGAAAATTTATATAAAAGACCTTTCCATCCACAAATTTTTTTTAAAAAAATTCTCTCTTCCTCTCTCCAGCAAACAGCTGAATAGCCAAAAAGACTATCGGTTTCTCCTTCTTTCCAGCGAAGTAAACAAAAAAAAAGCTATTCTTTATTTTATTCCCACTTTATATTTCCTAAGTAAAAGCTTTATTTTTATTAGCAATGACTTAAACATAAACCAAAGAAATAAAGCTTTTTTTGCCGAAGTAGACATAACCTAGGCGAAGAGAGTGGGTTGGGAGCGTGGGTTTGTGTGTGTAGGTGGTGTTGTTTTAACTTCTTTTTTTTTCGTCTTCTTTTTTTTAGGTCTATCTTCTCTCTTTCACTTTATTAGACCTTCTCTTAAGTCCCTTTCTTTGCGTCTTCCTTTAGGTACATGGTTGTGTGTGGTTTGGGAGTGTGGGTTGGAGTGTGGGTTTGTGTGTTGTGTTTTAACTTCGTTTTTTTTCGTCTTCTTTTTTTTTAGGTCTATCTTCTCTCCGCCAAGGTTTTCTCTTTATTAGGTCTTCTCTTAGATCCCTATTTTTACGTCTTCCTTTAGGTATGTGGGTTGGGAGAGTGGAGGTGCACATATTTTCTTAGAGAAGTTCTTGAAAAAGAGTGCGTATCAAATATTAAAACGCGATTTTTTTTTTTTTGATGTTTATACTTTATATTTGTTATCTGACCTCTTATCATTGGATTGTATTTATTCTTTTTTATTTATCAGTTACAGCACTATTTTGTATTGAAACATTGGACAACAGATGAAAGTTCTCTGAATGGAGCATTACAATTTTCTAGATGAGTGTAAATGGCTCAAGAGACTTTAAAAGAGGTGTGTATTTTTTTATTTGCAAAGTGGGTAACTTCCTAAGCTAAAATTAGAACGGATAACTCATTGAGTCGGGGAGTTCACAAATTTTACTTAGAAGGGTACTGGATTTGTTCGTTTGGGTTGGGTAAGAGTGAGCAAAGTGGGTAATCCACTCCTAGCACAAAGTTGACTTAGGAGAATTACCTGCTTTTTCTTTTTTATTTTCTTTTTATTTTTTTATTCCCTTTTTTCTTTTTTTTTATTTTTTTTTATTTCTTTTGTTCACTTGATAACCAACTCAAGCAGATAACATCCTACTTTGTTATTGATAAAGTCTGCTAATTCTAGAAAAGGAATTGGCTATGTCTTCTTTACCATTAAATAAAAATTTAGCACACTATTAATAATTTTTTCTTTCTCATAATAGGTAAATGCAGAGATTTACAATCACTGGAAGAATGAAGAAATTTCTTAAAGAAGTTTTTGAAAAAGAGCATATTAAATATTAAAAATGTGAAAAATTTTTTTTTTTTTTTTTGATGTTTATACTTTAT